>WHYT01014662.1:0-10675 GCA_009806455.1 Tetrax tetrax
GTGACTGGTGCGGGATCCAACTCCATCCCGCTCCTGCTCTCACTTTGGTGCTGCACGAAGGAGAATCCTTGTTACCAAAAAGCCATTTTTTCACCCCAATCTCTCCGCCGGCCAGTGGCATGGGTGCACCCAGGGGATTTGGGACCTGCGGCTGCCTCAAGCCTGACCCCAAAGATCCAGGCATGGGCAGGGACAATTGTTGAAGCCCCATCGGTCCCCTCTGCCACCGCTGCCCCGGTGAAGGGGCCCTTCGTCGACACGGGGCGCTACCGGGGGGCTTCAAAAGCTCATCTCAACGCCGGGGCTTTTTCGTTCTTGCCGATTAATTAGTGCTTTGTAAACGACTCAGAAAGGAGGCGGCCGGCAAACGGGAGAGCAATTAAATCCGCGGCGCCCGCGCCCCTCTGACCCCTCTCTTGGAGGCATCAATCGTACTCTCAGGAAGCGATGGGGTGGGATGAGCCTGGATTGCATCCCCCCCTTGGCACTGGGAAAAAAAAAGGCTTTTTCCAGGCTGGGATCTGCTTCTGCCTCCCCAGGCAGGTGCAGCCGGCCAGTTCGCCTCTCCCTTGCGAAACGCGATGGTTTTATTTCCCGCTGTTTTCCGAACGAGGGCCGGAACAAGGTAGGAGAGCGAGGAAAACCCTCCGCTGGCTTCCCTTGATGAACTGAGCTAATTTCTCTCTTAATGGTTAGCGACGGAGCTGAATGTGAGGCTTTCCTCCTGCACAGCAAACCCGCTCCCACACACAGACAAATAGGCTGAATATTTAATTGGAATTCCTCACACCTACAGGGTAAAGCCTTGTCAGTAGAAATATAGCCCATCGCCAGCTGGCATCCCCGCATGCCACCCACCTCAGCTCTTAAAAAGAAATCCCTCCCCGTCCTCCCCCTTTCGCCGCACACCCCCGGGCCGGGGGAGGATGCTGCCCTCCCGACGCTGCCCCTTTTGGGGACCGGGATGCTTCCGGAAGGTGTCCCAACAGCAGCCGTGCCGGGGAAAGATGCCCGTTGGCCATCACCTACCGTGCCGTAGAGGCGCAACCCTCGCCCGAGCGAGCCCCCCGGGGTTGGTGGGGACCCCGCCGTGGTCCCAAGGCTGGTGGTGGGGGACCCATAGCAGCAGAGGGCACTGCCAGTCCGTCTGCCCACACCTCGCCTTGCCGGTGCCCGTGACGAAACGCCGGGCCAAGGGTTGCCCAACGCGCCGGGAGGGTGGGCAGCGTGCCCGGGGCGGTTGCTGGCAGTGCGGTGTGCAAGCCCACAGAGAGCCAGGCCACCGTGCCCGCTCCCAAAAACAACTGTCCCTCTGGCCCTGTGCTGTACTGGCCGGCGTGGGACGTAACCCCGCCGCAGAGCGGATGGGCATGCGGGAGTAAGGTGTCCCTGCCGTGGCCTGGAGCTCCCCGATTTGGGTTTTCCAGGGATGGCTGGAGCCGGCGGCTGCCGTGGGACGAGGCACCCCACGTCCTACCCACACAGCAGCCAGAGCCCGGGTGCGAAGGCAGGGCACGGCACAGCTCAATCCCTAACAAGGCAGTCAGACCCTTGCCATTTTTGTGGAAAGAGAAGGGATGGGGCTGCGTGTTCCCAGGCGGAGCCCGCGGTCGCTGGACCTGAGAGCAGGGCAGAGCCAGGCACTGGGATGCTTGTGAGGAGGACGCTCGATTCCATTTCGGGATGCTTCTGCCTGCCTGTCCCAACTTGGGGATCGCTGGATCAGCGATGGGGATGATGGCAGCCGCCGTTAATGCTTCTGCCTCCTCCTGCCCCCGCCCCTTCTCACCTCTGCAAGGGTCCTGGGGCACAAACGGGGCTGGGTCCAGAGAATCCCTAGGGAGGGGGCAGCCGGGCTCAGGCCCAGGTGAACGAGCTCTTCCCAGGGATGCAAAGTCTCCAGTGCCCACGGAGGAGGAGGAGGAGGAAGAGGAGGGCAGTGGGTCGTGATCCCCCAGCAGCTGTATTCCCCCTTGTCCCTCCAACATCTCCTTTGGCTTCTGACAGAATTGCTCTTTTCCCATTCCCTCTCTCTCCCTTTTTTGCTTCTTCTCCCTCGCTCCTTCTCCTCGTACCTCTCTCATCCCAGGTTTCAAAGACCCCCCCTTCATCCCCTGCAGGGACCTGCCACCATCTGCGTTTTTCTTTCCTTTTCTTGTTTTTTTTTCTTTTTCTTTTTCTTTTTTTTTAAGTTTCCCCCCATCTTTGTCTTAATGAGCCAGGTTAAATATTCTGTAATCAGTGTAATAATACACCTGGACTCGTTCGCGAGATATCTGCCTTTTGTACTGCGACAGGACATTAATAGTAATTATTCTGCTTTGTAATTGGAGCTTTAAATACTAATTCAAACAGCCAGAGGAAAACCAATTAGTGCTAATTTATCTCTATGTGTTTTGGAGAGCCTGTGTCTGTCATACTGTGAAGAAATAGGTTGGTAATTAGTACAGTTGGGTGGTAGATAGAAGTAATTATCAGATTCTTTCATGTTCTTTAAAGGAAAAAAAAAAATCTAAAGGCTGCGTGACTCTTCTTTGCCGAAGAAGTTTGCACCTCGAAGGAAGGCAGCGCGTGGTCCCAGCAGGCTACGGGTTCCTTGCTCTGCGCGAGGGTCCTGGCCAGGTCTGGTGGCACCTTGTGCCCCACCAAGCCATTGAGCCGTACCCAGCTTGGCCGAGCCGTGCCACCTGTGTTTGAGCCATAGCCAACGTGTTTGAGCCAAGAGCTGTGCGTTCGAACCCTACCCTGTGCCTTTGAGCCGTACCGAGGTGTGTCAATCCTACCCTACGGATTTGAGCCGTACCCTATGGACTGCAGCCACATCCTATGCATTTGAGCCATACTCTATTGCCTTCACAAGAAGGACATGGACCAGTTGGAGGGGATCCAGAGGAGGCCATTCAGATTATGAGAGACCAGGGGCTGTTCAGCCTGGAGAAGAGGAGGCTCCGGGGAGACCTTAGGGCGGCCTCCCAGTGCCCAAAGGGGGCTGCAGGAAAGGTGGGGAGAGACTCTTCAGTAGGGCCTGGTGTGATAGGACAAGGGGTGATGGTTTTAAATAGAGGGAGGCAGATTTAGACTAGATATTAGGAAGAAATTGTTCACACTGAGGGTGGTGGAGCACTGTCCCAGGTTGCCCAGAGAGGCGGTGGATGCCCCATCCCTGGAAACATCCCAGGCCAGGTTGGCCGGGGCTCTGAGCGACCTGATCCGGTTGGAGATGTCCCTGCTTCTTGCAGGGGGGTTGGACTGGGCTTTGAAGGTCCCTTCCAACCCAAACCATCCTATGATTTTATGATTCTGTATCCTATGCCTTTGAGCCAGACTTTATTCTTTTGAGCCCTATCCTACACTTTTGAGCCGCACCTTGTGCATTTTAGCCATACTCCATGCAACCCTACATGTTTGAACCCAAACCTATGCGTTCGAATCCTGCCCTACGTGTACGAATCCTACCCTCTGTGTTTGAAGCGTACCCTATGCGTTTGAGCCGTGCCTCACGTTTCTGGGTCCTACCCTACGTATTTGAGCCGTACCCTACGTGTTTCAACCAAAACCTGTGTGTTTGAGCCAGATCCCATGCATTTCAGCCGCACTTTGTGCATTTTACTTGTACCCTATGCATTTGGGGGGACATCGGTGGTGGCCGAAAGGCTGCTGTCCCCATCATCCCTGTCCCCATCATCCCTGTCCCCATCATCTCCTCCTGGTGCCGTTACGTTGCTGCCCAGGAGGAAGCAGCAGGTTCCTCGAGGATGCCGGCCCTGCGTTTTGCTGCTCCTTTTTTTTTTTTTTTTAATTTTTTTTCCCTCTTATTGGCTAAGAGGATTAGGTTTTCTGTGCAGGGAGGGTTTGGTTTGTGGTTACTTCGACCTCCCACCCCACAGCGAGCTATTAAAAAAATAAATAATTCATAGAGGAGTTGTTCACCCCACCAGGACGTCAGGCCGAGCCAGACCAGGAGTGCAGCAGGATCTGCAGGAATTCATTAATGGCCCATTCTGGATTTCCTTTTCTCTTTAAAAACCCAGTGGAGTTACCTTGGTAATAATAAAGTGCACGATTCCAGGAGGGAGCAAACAGATTCTTATTCTGATTAAACGGATTTCTCCTCCTCCCTCCCTTACCCCTTTTATTCCTGCCAATTTAAAATTTTTGTTTAGGGAAGAAAAAAAAAATTATAAGCAAATGGTAATGATGGAAAAAAGCACATTTTTTAGAGGGAGGGGAGAAAATGCCATTGGAGGTCTTCTATACGAAGAGCTGCCGGGGGGCACAATATATCAAAGGAAATATAATACACCCAGGTTAAAGCTAATGATTGCCATATAATTAGACGTGAACCATTGTGCTATAAATGTGTATTCTTCAACGTGCTGTGATTTTACTGTAAAAGAGAGAGAGCGAGCGAGCACGCGAGAGAAAGAAAGACAGAAAAACACAGAACCCAGCAACATACTATAAAAAGCACTCTGTTGACTTTTCTGCTGTTTAGTATTCCTTGCCCGTACTCCCCCGGGAGTATGTAATTAGTGCTTTATGAAGAGTGCATTTAAAGCAGTTTAATATTCACCTCATTCAGTCTGAAACAATGTGATCACTGCTTAGACAAATCACTGCTCCTTACTGACATCCTCTGTCAGTACATTACCTCTGAAAAGACCTTTCAAGAGGCTGGGATGTTAATTAGTTGTCTATCATGTATAAACAGAGCAGTGAGCAGAAGGGCTGCACCAGGCCAAAGACACACAGGGAAATACTGGAAACACTTTTTTTCTTTTTTTTTTTTTTCCCTCCCCCTTTAATGAAAATTCCTGGCTTTCTCATCCCCTGCTCCCCGGTTTGCTGGCGCTTCGCGGAGTTTTGTGTGGCCTGGAGTGGAGCCTGGGTTTCCCTGCTGCTGGGTGCCCTCCTCCAGCCCGGCCCCGCGGCTTTCCACTGCCCCGGCTCTGCGGGCGAGGTGCTGCTGGATGCCGGCTGGCCCATGGAGCGTCCTCTGCTCCGCTGAGCTGCCCTTGGTGTGAGCATCCCAGTCAACATCCCAGCCCGCATCCTAGCCCTGCATCCTGGTCCTTGCATCCCAGTGCTACGTCCCAGCCCTGCATCCCAACCCTGCATCCCGACTCCACATCCTAAGCCTGTATCCTGGTCCTTGCATCCCAACCCTGCATCCCAGCCCTGCATCTCAACCCTGCATCCCTGTGCTATATCCCTCCCTCACGTCCCGGGCCCACATCCAAACCCTGCATCCCAATGCTACATCCCAAATCTGCATCCCAGCCCTCCATCCTAATCCTGCATCCCTGGGTTGTATCCCAGCCCTCCATCCTAATCCTGCATCCCTGTGCTGTATCCCAGCCCAGCATCCTGGTCCTTGCATCCCAGCACTATGTCCCAACACTGCATCCCAACTCTGCATCCTAACCCTGCATCCTGGTCCTTGCGTCCCAGCCCTGCATCCCAATGCCACATGCCAAATCTGCATCCCAGCCCTCCATCCTAATCCTGTATCCCTGTGCTATATCCCAACTCTGCATCCCAGTCCTGCATCCCAACCCCACAAGCCAGTGCTACATCCTGTCCCTGTATCCTGGTCCTGCATCCCATCCCTGGGGTGCCGTCCCAAGCAGACAGGGATATGCAGCTGAATTCCCCTCGGCTCCTGAGCCCTGGGTTGCCATTCCCTTTGGAAGCGCGAAGCCACCATACTTCACCACACATGGATGCACTAATCCTGCCTAACCAGCTGGCCAAGCTCGGCAGGATGGGATGGGACAGGGGACCCCCAATCTCCCATGGCAGCACCCCGCCATGGTTAGGGATATTCCCACTGGGACATGGGCACGGCGACGCCGTGGGGCTGGGGATTGGACCGGGTGCCTGCCAGCGCGGGAAGGTGCTTTCATCCCGGCGCTGACACCAGTTTAGTGACTGAACACGCTGAACCAGCGCTTCTGCACCTATAAAACGTGGTTACTGACACCCACCCACTTTTCTTGGGAATGAATGGCTGGAAAATCCCCTCGGAAAAGGAAATGTTGCTGTTTAAAACACAGTTTGGCTTAGCACGGTGGCTTTACCCAGCACGTAGACCCCTTGGTCGCACCCCGACGTGGCTTTTTCGCCGTTCACAGAGACTCTTTTTCCATTTTCCGTCGCCGCACCCCGCTGTTCCAGGTTAAACGTCTGGCGGATGACGGCGGCCGCCTCACCCTGCCTGCCCCCAGCTTTATCTTCTCAGGGAAATCCAGCGGATCAGGGGCATCGCCCGGCCCCCCATCCGGCCGTGTGCCGGCAGGATGCTCCCCACGGGCTGCCAGCCCCCAGCCCTCCTTCCCCAGGGGAAGCTTCTCCATCCCGCGCATCCCCGCATCCCGCCCTGTCCCCCGGTGCCGCCCCTGTGTCCCCACCCGGTGCCCCCTCACTGGGTGCAGCGGGTGCAAGGTGGGTGCAAGGCGCCGTTCCGGGAGCTGGTCCCGGCTCCTCAAGTCCGGTGTCTGTGGCGGGGATGGAGGAGCAGGAGTTGCGGGAATCCTATTACCGGTCTCCATCTGGCAGCCCCCAGGTCCTCACCCCGGGCGCTTGCGAGCCAAATCCAGCAAATCCAACACTTCCCGGGGCCTCGCTCCCCCGCGGAGGTGTTTAAGGGGCAGGCGAGGTCTGACGTGGTCCTTTCCCTTCGACACATGGGCCGTTGCACACCCTGCTCTTGGGGAAGGCTTGAAACCACAGCTATTTTGGGGTGAGAGCCCCCTGCACCCCGTGGCTGGGCACACGTTCCCCTGGCAGGGTGGGGACACGCCAAGCATCCCCATGGGATGCCATCCCACTTGCCTGGCCACCAAAAGGCGGCTTCACTCCCTTCCCACTTGGGATTTTTCCCCATTTCTCTCCCTTTTCCACCAGTTTGCTTCCCCGGCTCTCTTAGTCACGAAGGTGAGGCGCTGACAGAAACAAAGACATCAAAAACAAGAGGTGACGAAACGCCGGGAATAATTAAGTTGCACTAAATCGCTGGGCCCCGGCGGCACCCTGCCAAAGCGCTGAGGAAACTGGAGCACGAAGGAGCTGAGTTATTATTAATAATCACCAGCGCCCTCGCGAACAAACAACCTATTTTGCACCTCTCCGTACCAAAGGAGCGGGATGGGAGCAGCCGTAGGGAACCGGGATGGGGGGAGGACCATCGGCCCGGGGGACAAGAGCCCTCGGTCTTCTTCCCATGGGTGCACGGTGGTTCACGTCCCGTGGTGCGCGGGCACACGCGGGACCGGATCCGTCCCGCGGCCGTCGAGCACTGGCCGGGCTGGGCCCGGGGGGCCAGAACACGTCTGCTCCCGTCGCGCATCCTCCGCGCAACCCCGAGCCTTACGTAAGGGCGGCCTTATCCGTTCCCGGCGCGTGGGCGAGCCCGCTAGCCCCGGGGCTGGGCATTGCACAGCTCCCTGCTTGCAGGTTGTTTTGCACCGTGCGTTGCGCTGGGCTGCGGTCGCACGCCGCACGATACCCCACGGGCAGCTGATAGCGGGCCAGCGTGAGGCCGGCGGAGCCCCCCCCCCAGCCTTGCAAGGTGTTGGGGATGCGTTTTCCCTGCGTGGTGCTGGGATTTCGCCCTTCGCAGCGCACGGGAAGGTGCTGCTGGTTGGGCAGGACTTTGCTCCTCCGCAGCTCTCTTGGGGTCTCACCTCGTGGACCCGCTTTAAGGACCAAGGGAAGCCCCCCGGCGCTGGTGGAAGGGATGCTCCGGCTCCCACCAGCCTTCCTGGGTACCACCGCGCTTTTTGGCAAGAGAAAAGAGACCTTAGTGCAAAAACTCCTCCAACGAGCGCGGAATCGGTAGCTTTACATCGCGCGGCTCGTTTTAGGGTCTGACCACGCTTGGCTCCATCTCTACAAGACCCTGGGCCAGCTCTTTGCCAGGTCTGGGGCTCGTTTCGGATCCCACCTGGCTGTGGGCAAAGCCCCAGCTCCCACCAGCATGCATTTCATCCGGGGAACTGTCCCATCCCGGCCAAAACTGGGGTAAACCCAACGGTGTCGAAATTTCAGAGCGCTGTAAATCTAATTGTTTGTAAAACCTTTAAGCCTCCATCTGCAATGCACAGGTAAACCTTTAATTCCCTGGCAATACAAAGCTAACTCCCAGCTAAATCCTTAATTCTTGCGTGCCGTGGCCCTGTGAATTTGGCTTTCTGCAGCATCCGCGCTCTTCGGATGCGGTCTGTGTGCTCCTGGTGGAAAAAAAATCCCCCAAAACAGCTGTGCCCCAGGTTCTGGTGCTTCCACTCAGTTTGATCAAAATTTTTGAAGCGCTGTTTGCATCTCTTGAAAATAGAAAAAACGCCATATAACATCGCTGGCATTTGTTGAAAGATTTTCCCCCCGGATTCTGCCGGAGCTGATCCCTGTGCAGCCGTGGAGAGACCCAGCCAGCGCGGAGCAGGCGGTGGGACTGTAGAGGGAAGCCTGACGGGTTTGGGAGCTCGTCAACGCACTGATGACAGCTCTGGGGATTGCTCCACGCATTGTACAACGCGGGTCCCGGCTGCTGGGAGAACGTTTCCCAACCTGGCGAAACCTGTATGGACGACCACCCTTTCTTAAGCAATTTTCCTGACTCAAGATCCCACCCCGAGCCAGCGGGAGACGGCTCTCTGCTGCCTGTTACAAAACATCTCCATCCAAACAGGTTTCCTCATTAATCCCTCTTCCAGAGATTTTTATTTTGTCTCACCTGGACGAATACAGGTGAGACATGGGGAGGGACGTTCTGCAAACGCTGGGGGATGCTTAGCCCTTTTTTATATTAATGGCCCAAATGTTATCGTGGAATAGCATCATGGAAGGGTTTGGATTGAAAGGAACCATTAAAGCCCATCCAGTCCAACCCCCCTGCAAGGAGCAGGGACATCTCCAACCAGATCAGGTTGCTCCCATCCAACCTGGAGCAAACCAGGAGAACACCTTGTCCACCTCCCCTGCATTTAAGGCAGGTTTCTAAGGGGGGAATACTTTGACAGATGCATGAAAAGTTGCTAATTTATTTCAGCGCTCAGCGAACGGTCCTGGTGGGCTAAACCCCATCCGCAACATCTCCTGAACGTTGCATGGAAACATCTGTGGTGGCTTCTAGATGCTTACAAATTCATTTTTCCTTCTCGGGGCCGACTCGCGTGGGTCCCCTGCGAGCGGGCGCCGGCAGGCGAAGGGTTACGCAGCCCCATCTGCTCGGCTCCCCGTTTCACAAGGGCGGGTTGGGAGTTTTCCGAGGAGTTTCAGACAATGAAGGTGTGTCTGCGCCGGGTGCCTGGTTCGCCCGTTGCGTAGGCGTTGGGTTCAGCGCCGTCTTGTCAACACTTGAATATGTTGAGCATCACTCACGGGGCATTCTGTAAGAAACCTATTAAGTTAATTACCGAGGCTCGGTGTGTGTGTGTGTGTGAGAGTGAGTTTGTGTGCTTCTCCTGTAAAAATTTGGCTTTCTTCATTGCAAGATGCTTCTGATGCAAGCCCCGGCCTCTTGGCGCGATGACATCTTGTCTGGGGCCGTAACTGATACGGGGCTCGCGGCACGCTGCCGGCAAGCCGGTCGTGGGGCCGAGGGGTAGGACCCAGCCCACCCAAACCTGCTGCAGTGGCCCTGGTGGGGAGTTAGGATGTCGACTGGTCCTAAATCTGGGGGATTTCAGCTGGGACCAGGCTGCGTGGGGCCAGCCCGAGCATCCCTGTGTGTAACAGCGGCTCTCTTGCTTGGCTCATGTCATCGTTTCTGTTCTGTCCAAATACCTGGGAAAATCCAATTTTGACCCCTTGGATTGGGAAGAAGGATGGGAAAGGAGCTCTTGGCTTTTATATTTGCACCACCACCCACAAGTGGCCTGAAATAATTGGGGCTGGAACGGGGGGAGCGATGCCAAAACGTGTTTGTGCTGCCCAGCCCCAGCCTCTCCATCGCCTGCTGACTTTCCCCACGTCCTCGCCCAGCTCTGTGGAAACGGGGCTGCTGCACAGTGGCCCCAAAACGTGTAAAAAAAAAAAATGAGTTTTCCCTTCCTGGAGCCCAGGCTGGGGTAGGAAGCAGGGTGAGTGCTGGCTCTTGGCTCCCAGGGTGTTGGGTTTTTTTTGGGGAGGCACATGGGGCATTGCACAAACAGCCCCCGGCGCTCACACGCGCCCCAGGTAAGGCGGCTTGGCCCCCTCCTTTCCGCCTCAGGAGCATCCCACGGGAGCCAGGATCCGGTGGACTTTTATGGAAGAAAGGGAAGTCCATGGCACCGCCGGAGCTGCCTTGGCAGCCGCGATGCTGAGCTCCCGCCAGCCGCGCAGAACCGGCCGCCGCCGCCGTTAACCCCTCATCCTCGGGACGGGCGATGCCAAATTCCCGCCTGCACGGCGCGGTAGCGGGTCCGCCTTCAGCTGGGGGCTGTGGGATGCTTGGCGGCGAGGAGAAGGCGCTCCCGGCTCTTTCTCATCGTCTAAACGGACGCAGAGGGCACATCAGCGTCCCAGAGCTCTCATCCTTCAAAAACCACCCCCCCTGCTTGAAAAAAATAAGGAGGGGGAGGGAAGCGAGGGGGAGAACTCGCGCTGCTCCGGCGAAGGATGTTTCCTGTTGGAGTTTCTCCCGTCCCAGGGGCAGTTCTGGACTCTCCCTCCGCACGCTGCCAAGTCTCGC
>WHYT01014662.1:26494-47039 GCA_009806455.1 Tetrax tetrax
ATAGCCATTTAAAAAAAAAAAAAAAGCCAGGCCACACCAAGAAGCCGTAATCGCTACCTAACAATCCCAAAAGAAATTGAGGTGAATTGTTGGGGACGCTGACCCCGGAACACCGGAGCATCGTCGAAGCAGTGACATCCCGACGTGGCCACCCGGTCCTGCTCCGACCCGGGCAGAGCAACGGGACCTCTCGAGGTGCTTCTGCTCCTCGGGGGCTCGCGGGGAGCTTCCCCAGGGGCTCTAACGAGCCTCGGTTCATTATTTTTGGACGAGACCGTGCAGCGCATCGGTGTGGATGCTGATATTAAAAATGCCAATTTTTGGTGCTCTTAGCAGCGTGGGTCCACAAACAGGCGGATCGCCGGCTGCAGGGTGCTGATCCACCCAGATTCAGCTTTTCCAGGTTCTGGATCTGCCCTAAGGAGCAGTTCCTCACGGAAAGAAATGCACCGTTCCCACTCTTTCTGTGCCTGGAAGCGACTTGGGTGTCATTTAGCAAACTGTTGTGCTTGGACTGCCAGCAAACACACCAATTATTGCCTGGAATGATGAAATTCTGTGAGGATTTAAGGAAATAAAAATAATGGGTGATGGGGGACCGGCAGCAGGGGCCATTGCATGCGTTGGGGACCGGACGTCACCGGAGCCGGTGGAGAGGAGCAGGAGGGTCCTGAGCAGAGAATTCATCTCCTGTTGTTTGCACGCGTGGAATGCAGAGCGGCTGGGCAATTAAAAATTGGGTTGGAGGCGCGGGGTAACCGTGAGATGCCGGGGATCGTTTCTGCCTGGGGTCCGGGGTCTCCTGTGCCACGTCTCCAGCTGTGCCAGGGGAGCGAAACCAGCTCGGACCAAAATCCCAGGGCCCTGAGTCATCCCGAGGATCCGGGAACTGGGGCTCCGGGGAAGCACCGGAGAGCGGGAGGCCGAGGATAACATCTGGGGTTGGGAAAGCTGGGCTGGCTCCGGCCGGAAGGAGAGGTTCTCTGGGTTTGGGGCGCAATGGGATCCAGCACCGGGCTCTGGTGTGGGTTTATCTGTGGCCTTGGGGATGCAACCCTCCGACCGGATTTGGGCGTGTGAGGCCGAGCATGGACCGAGGATGCCGGGGAGCATCCGCGCTCCCGGTGTGCACCAGCTCCCTGCAAACCTCCCTTGCTGTGAGCACTCGGGGTCTCTTCCCACCGTCGCCTGTGCTAAGTTATTCCATGCCCCAGGAATCTGGTGTTAAAACCCTTTTCTGAGTGATACCGTAGCTGGGAGAGACCCTTCCCCACCATGCCCTTCCCCTCCCAGCCCGAGGTGACATCCCCACCTTGGTGGGCTTTTCTTCCACGAACTCCCTCAACATTTTTTTCTGTATTTTTCTATTCCTACTAATTCCTTCCCTGATGGAGAGAACACGACGTGGACGCACCAAGCTTTAATCCAGTGGCATAATGACGTTGGCATAATGGGATGTGACATTTATGATTAAAAAAACCCCGATTTGCATGGTAGGGGCTGACAGTCTCCTTCGGGCGCGAAAGCCCGGCTTGACGGTGATGGGAAAAGCAAGGGTGGTCTGGAGCGGCTCCGGTGCTGGCAGCCGTGCCGGCAGGGAGAGAGTCGGCACGGCGTGGGTGAGCCGGGGTGGTTCGGGATCATCCCGTGCCCCGGCATGGGGATTGGTGTGGCAGCCAACTGGAATGGGAACGGGCAGCTGAGCTGGGGAATGCCGAGGTTTGGGAGCGCTGGGAGCTCGCCGGGCCCTGCCCTGCTCTCTCACGGCCTCCCTCCATGCCAAAATAATTGGAGGGAGAGTTTCTCTTGGATTGCGTTTATTTTTCTCACATGCTTTTCGTTGGAAAGCTCCGAGCAGGATGAGCTGGACCTCTCCTGGAAGCTGGGGTGGGAGTGATCCTCCTCACTGGAGCTGGCTTTGGAAAACCCGAAGCGTGCGCCTTCCACGGCAAGGGCATGGTCGGACAGAGCCGCGCCTGGCCGCGATTGACATCTTATCCCTTTATTCTCCATTCAAGCCTCCACTCTGCTTGAGGGAGGCTGGATTGCCATCCGGTGGCTCTGCCCTTCCCGGGATGCTCTCCTGCACTCCCGAGATCCGATTCGTAAATCCTGACCTTGTTATAAAGATCACAGAAAGAGAGAATAACAAATCTGGGCTTCTGGCTGCGCCGGCTTTGAAGCCGCCTTCCCCCCCATCAAGCCCGCGTGCCGTCAGCGAGCAGCGCAGGAGGAGCCCGGGTTGTTTGGGGATTAAATTCCCCGCTTGGCTGATTGTTGGATAATCGTGTCAGCCCGCTGCCGGGCCGGCACCTCGGCTGCTGCCCTGCGGGACGCAACCCCCAGCACCTGGATGAGTCCCATGGGATCCCCGGGGTCCCCGGGGTCCGGGCTGGGGTGCGTTCCCGGTGAGGCGGCAGCAGCGGCCCAGCCCCGCTCGGCTGCATGGCCCTGGGTCCCATCCGTCATCTGTTTGTCCTGGTCCCCTGCCAGCGATTGTGCCGATTCCCACACCCACTTTCCACAACCCTCCGTCCTCGCCCGGGCGAATCGCTGGCGCGCTCGCCACCCATCCCTTTCCCCTCCTCTCCGATGGGATCAGACACGTTCTGGAGGGAGGGAAGAAAGGAAAAGAAGGAAAAAAAAAAAAGATCAAGAGGAAAACAAAATGTGACTCACTGCCTTCTTATTTATTTGTATTTATTTATTCCTCCCCGCCCTACGCTGCGACGTGCAGCTGGCAACACCAAGGGCTGGCTGCGATCTACCCGAGAGCCTCGGTGCGGCCGGTGTCCGACTTGGCAAAGGGGTGTTGGGAATAGGGGGGGAATAAATTTTCCCTGCTTTTTTGGCCAAGGAAAAGAGGCACAGAGAGCAGCTCCTGGCGCAGAAATTGCCTGGTCCAGATTTTTAAGGCTGCCCAGGTCTCCGCGCGAGCATCCCACCAGCATCCCGTGCCCCGTCAGCACGGACCGGAGGGTAGAAATATCTAATTCCACCTCCTCCGCTGTGTCCTCGGTGGGGGAAAAGAGAGAAAGAGAAGATAAAAGGCTGGGAAGCTCAAATGGTGCCATTAGGAACTATTAATGCTCTCATAAAAGGGCATTAATGAACACGGCGGCTCATCAGCGTCCATTAGCTCCGCTCGTGGCAGGGATCTTCGGGGGCTGCCGGCGTGCCATGCTCCCCTCGATGGCATTTCAGCAAAGGGGCAACTGGCTGGAAGTGGGGGAGTTTATTCCTCCCCGCAAACCAGTTCCCCCAACGCTGGGCAAAATCCACGTCCCAGCTGCGGGTCCCCCCTCGCCCCGCGGAGGCAGCGGGGACCCCGGGAGGGAAAAGCTCACGGGAGCGCATGGGGCTTCGCACCCGAGCCCTCCGACCTCTCCTGCAGAGTTTTCTCCCGTGCTTCCAAAATAGCTGGTTACTATTAAAAAAGCCTAGAAAATAAAAATAAAAATAAAAATAAAAAAAAATATAATAAAAAGAAAAAAAAGAAAAGGCAGGGTTTACAGTGCCCGTCCCTGCTTTCTCCCTCCCGCCCTCTTCCTGTTCTTCCCTCTTAAAAGGAGATTTATCCTTTGACTCTCCCATCCCCGGGGCGAGCCAGAACCCACTGCATCTCGGGGCGAGCGGGCAGCCCACATCAGCAGGCGGGAGAGCAGGGAGGAGGCCCCGGCCTCTCCCGATAAGCCCCTGGCAAAGCCAGGAATAGCAGCGAGGTGCTCGCACGGGAGCAGCCCTACCCGGAACGGGGGAAAAAAAAAAATAGAAATAAAACCCTTGCTGCCTGCCTTTGAAGAGCGAGGGCTGGCAAGCGGCCCGGCCGCCTGGCGAGCTTGGGGTTTTCGCTGCGAGCTTCCTCCGCCAGCCTGGCCCTGCGGCCCTGCCTGGCACATCTGGGGGAGCAGGCACAGCTGGAGGGGTTGCGTAGAGCAGATGTGCACATCTGGAGGGAGGAGGCATGTGCGTTGTGTGTGGGGTGACGGCGTGCGCATCTGGGCAGAGCTGGCACGCACGGGCAGGCGGGCTCGTAGTGCACATCTGGGTGGAGGAGGGATGCACATCTGCGCAGAGCCAGCAAGCACGTGCGGGTGGGCTCGTACTGCACATCTGGGTGGAGCGGGTGTGGACATCTGGGCAGGTCGTACATCACACATCTGGGCAGAACGGGCAGGGAGAGCGCAGCCAGCGCAGCCCCACGGCCTCGAGTCCCCTGGGGCACACCTCCCCCTGGCAGCCACATGCCGCCTTCTCCCCCCGCCGCGAACCAAGGCACCCGAACCTGCCCGTCGCTGCCCAAATTCTTAGTCACCACCTCGCTGCCGTTGGGATATTTTCGTCTGCGGCAGCCGAAAACATCCTGGCGTTGGGATAGCCCAGGACCCGAGCGGGCGCTCGGCTTCCCGGTGACCTTCGCCGCGCGGGAGGCTGTCGCCGGCCGGGACTCACTGCCGAGCGCGTTTCTTTTTGGAGAAAGCCCAGCTTTGATCCCAAAGAGCCGGGGAACCGACCACGTTCCCCGCGTGCGCTTTTGCTTGCAGTTATCTGCTGCATCTTTTTTTTTGTTCGGGGTAATAACTCCCAGGGCAGGTTAGGACGGAGGAGGCCTGGCAGCCGCGCAGGCGTGGGCAGGACTGGAATAACGGGTGCCGTAGGAGAGGCTTTACGAGCGCTGGCAGCGTCGGGGGGAGGTGGGGGCCAGCTGGGAATAGCGCAGCGGGTCAGGGGTGAGGTGGCTTAGGCAGGGCCGGGATGCGGCCAGAGCTCCCGCTGCTTCCCAGTTTGCCATTAATCCGGTCCCGGTGGGATGCTTGGTGGTGTCGGCGAAGCCTCCTTCCTCCAGGGAAGTGTCCTGGAGATGGAGATCCAAGCGTGCCGGGTGGTGGGATTTGCTCGCCGGGTGGGAGTTTCGATCCAGAGCAAAACGGCTGCGATGGGTGCAAATCGCCGCCGTCCTCCGCTGCCTGTCCCTTCCCACCCGGCATGGTTCACCCTTCTGGAATACCGGCGTGCCGAGCGGCAGCCAGGCTTTCCTGGCTTTCCCAGTGTGCCGCAGCCTGGATCACCGACCCGGATCATCCGTGGTCCCCATGTGCGAGTGACAGCGTGGTAACAGCGCACAGACCCTCCAAATCCCAAATAGCCAAAGAAAGCCCCTGGCACGTGCCCCGGCCCAGCGATGCCCCCCGGAGAGGTTTCCTCCCTGATGACCTTTGCAAGGAAAACCCCCAAAATTATGGAAAATGAATCCCTGGGGAGAAGCGGGTGCAGCCGGCGGGACAGGAGGGATGCGTCTCCCCACGTCCCCTTCCAGGGGGGTCTCACCCTCCTCTTCTTGTCCTTTCAGGGCGCGAACCTGAGGAGTGGGGACGTCAAAGGGCGCGTGCTGACGGGTGAGTGTGGACCCCGACACGGGGACCGGTCTGGGCTGGGAGCTGTGGCGAGGAGGTGGCAGGGCTCGGTGGCTGTCGCCGGGACACGACGGGGGGACACGAGGGATTCCCGCAGGGCTCTGTCGGAAACAGGAGCCACTTTTTCCCTTGTTTTTCCAGAGGTGAAAGTGGTTAAAAAACTCCCCAGTGGTTGAAAGGGCTCCAAACTGGTCCAAAAAAAAATGGGGTGGGGGGAAAATACAATAAAAAAAAATGAAAAACACAAGATAAAAGCGGGTGAATCCCAACAATTTCTGAGATGTTGCACCAACAAAGACTTTCAGTTCACAGCAGGCCGAGCGCCGCTCACAGAGTTTGCACCCCGAGGGAGCGGGGCAGAGGGGCCAGGGGCTCGCCCAGCCGCGGGTGACCAAGTCCTCTTGTCCCTTGGTGCTATGTCCTGCCATTCCCGATGGAGAATGAGGGGTCTGCAGTCAGGGGGTCTGTCCCCATGGATGAGAGGGACACCCGCAGCCACCAGCCCCACATCTGGGCAGCTGGACCATGAGAGCATCCTCCACTGCCGAAATTGGGCGTGGGAGGATTTCAAAAGCCGGGCAGCTGGACCTCAGCTGGCCACGTGCCCAGCACCCAGGACCCCCACGGGGCAGCCAGGAGGGCAAGGGGTGCTGGCCATGCACTGATGGGGTGCTGAGGGTCTGAGGCTTGTCCTCCCCTAACCCCAGGCAGAGCCCTACCCCAGGGAGGCTGTGCCCAGCACAGGGTGGGGACAGGGATGGGAAGGGTGGTGGAGGAGAGGTTGGGGCATGGGGCACGGGGGTGAGAAGCACCCCAGGGCTCTGCAGTTGAAAGAGGAGGAGGAGGAGGAGGAGGAGGAGGAGGAGAGGGCGGTGGCTGGCGCAGCGGGAGGTGGGAGACAGGTTATTTCAGGAGAGGGAAAACAGGAGCTGGGCCTCACGTGGGTGGAGGGGATCCATCAAGTTTGGGGGGCACAAGCCTTGTCCCTCCATTCCCACACGTGGCAAGGGGCTGGGTGGGAGGGCGGTGGGCCCCCGGTGATGGTGGGTCCTTCTGGGTGGGATGCTCAGCCGTTATCTTTCGCATCCCCAGATTACGTCCGACCCACGCCCCCGCCCCGCAGCGGGTACCACCGCTACCAGCTCCTCCTGTTCCAGCAGCCGGCTGGCGAGGCCGTCGCCCTGAGCGCCGAGGAGCGGGTCTCGCTGGGTAAGGAGCAGCCCTGTCCCCGCTCCCGAGGGGCTCTCCCGGGGGTACAGATCGCGCCATGCATCCTCCAGAACGGCTGGGATGGGGATTTTCCAAGGGACCCCAAATCCTTAGATGGGACGTGGCTGGGGTGGGAAGCCCTTGCAAAAAAAAAACCAGTAGAAATTGACGGCAAAACAGCTGGGAACTGCCTGGCTAGCGGGATCGGAAGCAGGGAGAGGCTGGCTGTGAAATGGGGCTGAGTCCTGGCTGGCACGCCACGGGACTTGCATCACCGCCCGCTCGGAGCGGGAAGATAAGGATCGAGAAGTGGAGAGGGTTTAGCAAGGGGATTGCTCAAACCGGGCTGACACAACTCCCCGCTCCCCTCCGCCCCGCACGGAGCTGGGGCAGGGCTGCTGCTTCGCAAAAAGCCGCACGGCAGGGAAGGAGGTGAGCGGCCGAGAGCCCCAAGATCCCGTGGGATTGTACCTGCTGCTTCATCCTGGATGGGTCCACCCTGGCGCAAGGGGTCACCCGCGGGACCCCGGCAAGAGCGAGGACCCATCCAGCGAAACGCAAAGCGTCGCTTCCTTCCCCGGATGGGGGCTGGAGCATGGGGCAGCGACGCTCACGTGGCCTTGGCAAGGGAAATTTCAAAACTTTCCCAGCTGGGACCGCATGAGATGAGCGCGGCTCGATCGGCAGGTCGGATCGGTGCGTCCCGTCCGCGCCGCCCTGACTCACCCCTGCTTGGTGTTAACCGAGAGGGAAAGCGAGTGGCGGCAGGGTGGCTGCGGGGAGCTCGCTGTCCCCGGATCCCCATGCTGGGAGAGACCCCCAAAACCCACCCACCCTTTGTCCCACGGCTGCTGCGAGGCTCTCTGTGGGTTATTTCTGCCCTTCGCTTTGCTTTCTAGCTCATTAGCTCTGCTTAATGACAGGCATTGAAGTCACCCCCCTGCCAGCGCAGCGGGGCACGTCCCGGGCCCCTCGTCCCCGTGGGGGTACACGCACCCCCATCGCCCCATCCTGGGGCTGGGAGTGGAGACCGGGACACCCACCAAAGAGCTTTTTCCAAATAAATCCTCTTATTAGCAGGATGTGGGTCTCCAGCCCCCAAATTTCATACCCAAAGGGGTTCAGCCACCAGATCCACATGTCCTGCAGGGGATCCCCCCCCAATCCCCCCGTCTCCATCCCATCCTCAAGTTTCCCAGCCCTTCCCAGGCTCCCTGGGAAAGACCCGTTAAACCAGCGGCGGATATTTTCTCCGCAACATCTGATGCCGGAGCCTCGCCAGCTGCGGCTGTCTCGGCGGAGGCTGTGATTTCAGTAGTTGCTTGAAGGTTATTTTTAACCATTTCACCACCGCATCGCAGGCTTCGGCTGTCCGGGGAGCGTCACTGGGCTGAACGCTCACCCGCAGCCCACCTCCCCAGTTCCCAGGGCAGCCAGCAAATGGGGGATGAGCCCTAAAAACAGCCAAGAGAGGATTAGATTTTGGCATCTCAAGGTTTTTAAATAAATCCAGTGGGACGACTGCTAATCGAACTGCCGGCGCGTCCACCAAAGGTGGTGACACCCGTTGTCACCAGGTGCTGACCCCGGAGAGGGAGAGATGTCCCAACCGGAGCGCAGGGAGCTGGCCCATTCCGGTATCCAGCATCCAGCATCCTGTGCCCTGCATCACCAGCGCTGCGCATCCATCCCTCCGGCGTCCGGAGCTCGCTCGGAGAGGACGCGGAGCCCCCATGAGAGCATTTATCTCGCCGTTCGGCTCAGGGAGAACCTCCCTCCCTCACCCTCTGCCCAAGCACAGGTGCGGGCTGCGCTTTGGAAGCTGAACTGGGAAAGGTCCCGGGCCAAGCGGGGCCGAACTGGGGAAGGTGGTGTGTGCCAGACGGGATGGCAAGAGCTCGGCGGCGGAGCCCAGGGGCTGGAGCCTCCAGGAGAGGGCACTAAACCAGGCCCTGCGCGTCCCTGCTCCTGGGAAAGAGCCATTCCCTGGGCAAATCCCTGGGGAATTAAAAAGCGAGGGGCAGCGGCGAGTGCAGAAAATAAATCTGTGCTTCTCCTCCTCCCCACCCGGCTTTGCAGTGCTGGAAGCTCCAAGGGAGCGAGGACGGGGACGTCCCGGCTGGGGTGGCACCGCCGGGCACGGCAGCGGCTGGGTGTCGTGCCCAAGGGCGCGCGGGCCAGCGGTGGTGGAGCGGGAGGAGGGGTCAGCCCCCCGCTTGTGTCCCCCCCACCCCACTGCCGCTCCCCACAGTGAGTCTGGTGCCGGTGGCAATGGTGAAACTGGTTGATTACGGCAGAGGTGTTTCTCCAGGGTGGCTGTTGAGCAAAAAGGCTTGTTTCATCAGGAAAAAAGAAAAAAAACAATCCTCTGATCCTTCTTTGTGAGCGTTTCTGATCAATCCCTGCGCCAGCCAGCTCTCTTGCTCTGTGATCTCAGGGAAATAACTCTCCAGAGCCTCAGTTTCTCCACTGGAGTGTGAATCCCTCCAATTTTTGGCACAGCTTTGCAGCTGAATTGTCCCTGGGGATGGAAGATGGAGACCCCTGGGGCGCCCCCGAGGCCGCGCGGGTGCAGTCAGGCGGTGCGAAGCCCTTCCTCCCCCCCGACCCCGAGCCGGGAGGGTTACGGGCGGCGTTTGCGCTTTGGCGAGATGCGAGATAATCGCTTGTGGTCTGCAAAACATCAAAGCCACCCGTCGCATCGCGAGGCGCCGGCGCCCGCCGCGAGGTCTCGCACCGGCGGTCAGGCTCCGCTGCCCGCTGCAGTGAACCACGGGGAAACTCCCGGGGCTCCCGGGGGAATTCGGGTGGTGCAGTGGCACAGCGGCACCCTTTTCGCCCATGGGAGGATGGAGACCGTTGGTTTTCCACCTCCTTTCTTTTCCTTCTGGGAAAACTTTAATTAGCAGAAAATCTTGAGGCTTAATTGCACCTGCCCGGCGGTGCCGAATCTCCCTCTGCTTCCACCCCAGCCCCGGTGCCGGATGCCCGCCAGCTCTGGAGATGCTTCCCAGCATCCCCAAATCTCCTCCTGCCCCAGAAGGGTGTTTTACAACTGGGAATGGATTTTTTGGCCTCCCAGAAATGTCGCCTCTGGGAAGTGGCGAGTCCTTTGGGAACAAGCCCGGCCGGCCGCCCTTCCCGCGGCATCCATCCCTCTCCAGCTCCGGCTTCGTATCCGGGCCGCGGCGTTGACTCACGAGCCGACTTCGTGCGCCTCCGATCCACTCAGCTGGAAAATCGGGTCGGACCGGGCCGCGGCAGGAAGGGAAAGGCTGCGGGGAGCACGCGGTCCCGGCCGAATTCCCCGGGTGTGGGTTAATGGTGGCCAAGGCGGCCGGCGGCCTCCCGCCTACCTCCGCTGGGACATCATTAATCTTGGCAGAAAAAGCATCAGGGCTCCTATCAGGGAGAACGGCCCCGCTGATGAGGTTGATAAATTACAGCCGGCAACGCGTCCCTGGCGCTGCGGGACCGGGGGAGGCGGGGACCGGGTGTTTTTAGGGGGGTGTGATGGCAGGGCCGTGCATCCCAGTCTCCCCCAGCCCAGCGGCCGCCTCGTGCCTCAGTTTCCCTACCCGGCGCTCAGGGACCAGGCGGCTGGCGCGCGTGTGGGTGGCAGCCGGGCGCTCCTCTTCCTCCGGCGAGCGCTCCGATAAGGGTCAAGGGCGATGATATAATCCTCCGGGAAACGAGCTTGAAAAGGGACGGAGCCAGGGATGAAATGCCATATTGTTCCGGCAGGGAGAGGGGGATGGCAGCACCGCAACCTCAGCTCCTCCCCGCAGCCCCTGCTCCCCTCCGTGGTCCCGGTGACCCCCGGCCGGTGCCAGTGCGACAGGGTGATTTGGGACGGTTGACAGAGGGACGTCACCCTGGGGTGACGTGCTGCGATGGGGAACCCGGATTGGGGATGCACTCATGGGGTTGGATTTGGGGTGGAGGATGCAGGACCCCCCCCCCCCGGATTTGATAGCATCACCCAGGGCTGCGTTCGGGGCTTTCCCTGCGGCCGGTCCCCGCTTCCCACCTGAGGGAACGGGCACAGCCGGTGCGATGGCAGGTAGGAAAGTAGGTCAGGAAAAACCCTGGCCCCACGCACGGCGGCGAGAGCCAGGGCCAGCGCCTGCAGCAGCTCTGCCTCTTCCCAGCTCCTTTCATCCGCGCCTCTCCGGAGGCTCCACGAACATCAATGACGGCTCCCGGCGCTCCTGGGATTTGGGGGGCTGCCGCGTCTCGCTCTCACCCTGGTCTCCCCCTCCCCGGGGAACCAGCCGCTGTCTCCCCCGGGGTTTTCGGAGCGCTTTGAAACCCGGCGGATGAAAGGCACCCGCCGAAGGGCTGCGGGCGCCGTGGGAGCATCGCCCCCCCAAGACCCCTTCCCTTGGCACCACGCTCACCGGGACCCCCAGAGCTGGGTGGGAGGGGGATATGGATTGAGACCCCGAAGCGAGCGGCTGCCACTCCTTGCCAGGGGTGGTTTTTTGGGGATGGATGTGTCTGTGGCACACGCTGGGGCTCACAGCCATCGCCTGGCTTGGGAGCGGCGCTGGTGACCACGAAGCCCCCTCGGGCTGGGGCGACAAACCAGAGCCGTGTGCCCTGGCTGGCGATCACCCCAGCGTGGCACAGCGGGACTGTCCCTGCCCTCGGCTCGGTTTGGGTGGCGGTGAGGATGTGGGGTCACCTGGGACCCCTCCCCCCCCACCCACATGCAGCTGCATCTCAGCATCTCCTCCCAGCCGGCGTGGTGGGATGCAGGGTCTGGCCCCAGCATCCCGAGACCTCCAGGCACCAGAGCATCTCTCCAGCCATGCCCTCCTGCAGCATCCACAGAGCCCCGCTGGCAGATTTTGGGCTGTGGGGTGACTCAGTGCCCGAGGTAGGGGGTAGGCAGGGGGGGCAGGGGTCTTCCAGCACCCTGAGCCATCACCACCCTGCAGGGTGATGCAGCAGCTTGAGTTTTGCTCAGTGCTTTTTGCAAGAGCGAAGGGGACGGTTTGCTCCGCTTGGGGCTGAGATGTGAAGGCAGATAAGGGTTGCCCGTCTGTAGCGTGACATTAAAGAGCAGTGCCAGGAAGGGGAGGACGGGTTTCGGATAAACAACGGGCCCCTTTCCCCCGCCCCACGACGCCGTGTGGCCGTGTCCCATCCCGTGTCCCACCAGGCAGGGACGGAGGTGGCAGCGTGAGGTGCTGGGGCCGCCGTCACCCCGGGGAAAGCCCCCCGGCCAGGGAGGAGGATGCTGAGCCAGACCCACGCTCAACACCGAACCCTGGCAGGGTGCAGGGGGATTTCTGGCCCACGGGGCCGAGCACGAGGGAATCCTTCCCGCTCGCCACCCGGAGAGGGTTCTCCTGCCACCTCCGGCGCGGGAAAAACTGAGGCTGGCTCCAGCCACGAGCTGCTCCCGGGCCTCTGGCATCCTCAGGTCACGGCAGGCAGCAGAGGAGGCGGGGTCAGAGACGAAGGTCCCCGCAGCTCCACCGATTTGCGGAGCGGCAGCTCGGTGCGTGAGGGCGAGGGGGCCAAGGGATATCCTGCCGTCTCCCCCCCGTGCTGCTGGGGGGTTTCCTTCCTTGTGGGAACGCCTTCTCCAAGGGTTGGCAGGGGTGGAAGGGGGGTACCAGAGGAGCTGATGCCGTTTACTCTCCACCCCGGGGATGCTCCGGGCTGGGGTCCCCACAGGGCAGAGCGCAGTGCCTCCCCGCTTGCCGCTGTTTGCAGGATGTGATCTGCAGCGACCGGGGCAGGGCAGCAGCTGGCGCACGGGACAGCACGCGGCGTGTAGCCCAGATTGGGCCCCGCAGCGTCCCCTCGCAGCCCCGCTGACCCCCTCTCCCTCTCTCCGCAGGTGCCTGGGCGATGGAGAGCTTCGCGGAGCGCTTTCGGCTCGGCTCACCGGTGGCCTCCACCCAGTTCCTCACCAAATGCTACGAGGATTAGCGCCGGCCATCGTTCCCTTCCCCTTCCCCGCACCGCAAAGCCACCTCCGCCCCGATCGGGAGGAGACCCCACCACCCACCGAGGATGCGCCCACCCTTCCACCCACCCAGATGCACGGCAGAAAACCCCAGCCCCTCTTCTTCCAAACCCCACGGAGGTTTGGACCCCTCCGAGGCCAACATCCCAAGCGGTGTCCCGGCTCACCCCGGTGTCCCGAGAAGGATGGCATTACCCCCTTCTCCTCCCCTCACCCCATTTTTGGCCTGACCCCCAGCACATCCCACCAGCACCTCGGCAGCCTCAAGCTTTAACGCCTGCAGCTTTCGGAATAAAACACGGATGGAGCGCACGGGGCCGCGTGGGCTCATCACCGGCAGTGAGCGCGGGGCGACGGCGGGCCAGCACCGGGCGAATCTGCGTGGTTTGGGGTCTGTGCCAGAGGGGGATTTGGCAGCAGGACCCTCGTGCAGGTGATGCTGGGCATGGCCCGGTGTCACCAGGGGCCGTGGTGCCCGGGCGGGGGGTCCTGCGGTGGCACCGTGCTGGATGGCGGCGTGGGAACCGGGCCCTGCCCTGCCTTTGCCCTCGCTGGCTGCCTCAGCCCGCTTCTCTTGGAAAGCAAAACCGAAATTAAAGCCGTAAATCAGAGGAGCTCTGCCTACTGGCCACTTAGCTGGACCTCCCCTTTAATTAGCTCTTTAATTAGGCTTTCATCTGAGACTGGGTTTTCTCAGAGGCTCGGATTCACCCGCCTGCGAGTCCTCCTCGCAGCGTGTCCTTGGTGGCTCCGCCGCGACAGAGCCGATGTTGTCCTGCCGGCAGCCAGGGCTGGCATCCGGGAGAACTTTGAACAAAGCGTGAGGAGCGAGACCCCGGGGCCAGGCATTTTGCAGCCAGGGGAAACTGAGGCATGCGGGAGCGACCTGCTCTCAGCCGTGAGGGGGGGCCTGGCATCATCCGGAGGGGATGGCGATGCTCCTGTGGCTGCATCTCCCCCCTGGGTCTGTCCCAGGACAACCTGCCCCCCGTGCAAGAGAGAAACCAGCTCTGTGCCATCCCCTCCTCGCTCCCCGCCGGCCAGAGCGGCTTTCGCTCCGGGCCGGGGAGGGGGATTCAACGCGGCCGGGACTTTCCCTCCAGCAGGAAACGGCTGTTTACCTCGCAGGGGCTGAATCACGCCGGCCCTCCGCGCGCAGGCGCGTGGCGGGCATCCCGCAAAGCTCCGCCGGGACGGGAAAAGTCGGGGCGAGGGGTTGCAAGGTGCCAAGGGGGATGGGGGGAGATGGGGGTCCCGGCTCAGCCCGGGCACACGGCGCTGGGCGAAGTTGCGGGAAGGAGAGCAACAAAAAAAGGAAGCTGGGTAACACACCACAACCCAGGGAAAAAAATACCAAACCCGCTGCCCAGCTTGCCACGGGAGCTAAAATTAGCAGCAGAGGAAATGACACTTTGAGATGTCATGGAAGTCGGCTAAAGTTGGATTTCTCCTTCTCTTTTTCTAGACTTACCCTCGGCCGAGGGTGTAATTGGCCCGTTAGGTTAATGCGGAGGGAGCGGTGTAAATGAAAGGTCACGCTTTGTTGACATCCTGCAGTCAAACCGTAGTCATCCTTTCCTCCCTGCCTTTAATTCCTCGTGGCTGGCATGTTTATTTTCGGTGGAGCGGGAGAGAAAAGGCAATCGGATGTTTATCCTTCTAGGAAATTATCGCCGGCGTTCTTGGTTTTAATTTGAGCTGGAGATGAGAGGAGGTAGACGCACGCCGCGTCGTCCCGGGCCAAGCCAGGCCGGCTCTCGCAGGGCGCTGCCGGCCCAAAATGATCCTCTCCCCTCTGTGCCAGTGATGGGGATGGGATGGGATGGGGATGGAGATGGGACGGGGATGGAGATGGGGACGGGGATGGAAATGGGGACAGGGATGGAGATGGGGATGGGAATGGGGATGGGGATGGGAATGGGGATGGGGATGGAGATGGAGATGGAGATGGGGATGGACATGGGGATGAGGATGGACATGGGGATGAGGGTGAGATGGGGACAGGCATGGGACAGAGATTGGGATGGAGATGAGGATGGGGTGGGGATGGAAATGGAAATGGGAGTGGGGATGAGGGTGACATGGAGATGGATCTGGAGACGGGGACAGGGTTGGAGCTGGAGATGGGGACAGAGCTGGAGATGGTCCAGAGCAGGAATCTGCCCGCGTAGCTGCAGCAACCACCACGGTGGGACAATCCCCTGCCAGGACACGGGACAAGGCACCACTGGCCTTGCGCTGGGCACCCACGCGCACACAGGGCTGCGAACGCACAGCGCGGTGGGAGCACCGGCCAGCCCAGGGCCACAAACTCTCACTTGGATGCACACGAGGCCTTCACGGCGTGGAAAATATTAATTGTGGTTTTTTTTGGTTCACTTGTTGATAATTTAGAAAGAAAGAAGAAAAAACAAAAGAAGGAGGAAGCCGCGTACAGTCACTTTGCGCTGGTCCCACCCCTTTATCTCTCCTTCCATTCGCTCACCACCGGCGCGCGAGAGAAAAGAGAAGCTGAGCCTCTCGCTGCTTAAATGTAGAAAGTTTTGCTTCTAAATCAGTTTGTGATGGAAAGGAAACACGTCACGTCCCTGGGGAAGTGGCTGGTTTTCGGCAGCCACAACCCCAGCGCCGAGCGCTGCAATGGAACAGCCAGCACTGAAATAGCTCCGCACTCTGTTATTGTCACCGATAGAATTTTTTTTTCTCTGTCTACATGTGTCATTTTTAGCATCCAGAGGAAGTTTTATTTGTATTTGTTAGCTCGAATTTCCACTGTCGTGGCTTTTTTTATTTTTCAAATTTTTTTTTTTTTTTTTTTGCATCTGAAGGTCCAGGATGGGGGCAGGAGAAAATAGAGAGGGGTGAGCTCAGGTGCGATGGGCTCGGTGGGGCATAACGCAGGACCCACGGCACCCGCGTCTGCCGGGCATCTGCTGAGGAAGAGGAAGGCTTGAGGTTTAAAAAAATGGTGAAAAATCCAACGTTCCTGGTGAGCGACGGCAGCTCCCAGCAGCACATGGGGGTGTTTCTTTCCAAAACTGGGCTGGAGGCCAGAAGAAGCCTGCGTTAAGCACGGTCCCTAAGTCAACGGGGTAATAATCACTTGGTTTTTGCAATGATTATTGAAATAATGACGCTAACGAGAAAAAGTCTCAGCCCCTGGCTCAAGGGGAGGCAGCCCTGTGTCCCTTGATGGACAGCAGGAGGCATCTCCCCAACTGTGGGACCACCATGGGAAAAAATGCAGATTTAGGGTCAGGGGACATTAAGGGATGGGGAGCCACCCCTGCACCCCCTCCCCGGCCTCGGTGGCATGAGGTGGGGACAAGCCGGCTGGCCGGGATGAAGCGATGCCAGGCTCAGGTACTTGCACAAGCAGGGATTAGCAGGATCAGCTGATGATGATCTCAGCGCATAACTATATCAGCCGGTGCATTAATTAATGATATCTCACACTTGATAATGGCTCTGGCTGCAGATCCCTCAAGCATTCAGTGAATTAAGCCTTGCTGCACCCCCCCACCCCCATCCGGGAAATAGGTCAAGATTGTTCATCCTCACGCGCTGGTGGGGACGCGGGGATCAACACCGCTGCCCATTCCGGGTGCCACCGTGGGAGATTTTCCCGGTAAGCTGAGCATCGCCATCCCCACGGCACCGTGAAGGGACCGGGCTCTCCGGATCAGCTGCGGGGCGGGCGATGGGTACCGCTGGTGGGATGCTCCCATCCCGGCGCTGAGCTCCCAGCCTTGCGCCGCGGATGCACGAAGCCCCCCCCCAGTCCGGGGGTCTGCCACACACCACGCTGCACAAACTGGGGCCGGTATGGGTGGTGGGTGCACCCACCCGGAGCCGGCTTCACCAGCAATGATGAGGTGCCGGATGCAATGGATGCCTCCGTGCAATTCCATGAGCGGTGACCCAGCAGCCGGGCGGGCCCTGGGAGAGGCTGCGGCAGGAATTTAGGGCTCCTGAAGTAATAGGGGAAGGTGGGGAAGGCTGTGTCCCCACCTCTGCGCCCCGTGCCAGCACCCGGAGGGGGCTACAGGCAGCAAGGGGCATGCAGGCCACTCCTGGTGCGATGGTTTCGTTAATTAGCAATAACGATTCATTTTCACTGGGCCTCCAAAGTGCTGTGTGTCATAGGAAGGGCTTTGTGGGGCTGCTTGGTGAAGCCGTGTCCCCCTCAACAGGGGTTCCTTGGTTTGGGGGTCCCAGCCCCCCACCCGGCTCTTGCAGCGCCCCGGGATGCAGGTGCCAGCTGTTACGGAGGGGAAGCAGCTGCGCCCGCACGGGACGCCAGCCTGGATGCCCGGGCATCCCGTCCAGGGATGCTCGGCAGAGACAAACCGTGCTGGGGTTTTCGTTTCCTCCTTCAGCTCGCGGTCCGAGTCGGCTTGGGCTGGGTTTGAGGCTCACAGCCTCGCCCACTCCGCCGGGAGCGTGAGCACCTTCAGATGTGGTTTGCCCCAAACACTCCTTGGTAGAAAAAAAAAAAAAAAAAAAAAAAAAAAAAAGGGGTTGTTGATGCAAAGGTCCTGGACCTCCAAGCTTCGCTCCTGCCTGAAAGCAGCCGAAATCCTCACCTGGTGCCCAGGGCTGCCCCGTTCCGCACGGCTGTCTGCGGGGTGAGGCCGATCCCTCTCAGGATTCACGTCCGGAGGTGCAGTGGAAGCTGCTGGGCTCTGCCAGCCTCCCCTGCCCGCCCCAGGACGCTCTCACCCCGCTGTCTTGTCCCCACTTGTCAGCAGCGCCTCGCTTCCCATTCCCTCCCGGGGCCCGGCAGCTCCTCGGCTAACCCCGGGTTTCCTCATCGCTAGGAAATGGCTAATTCCCCCCGGGCCGGTTTCAGTGGATGCGCGGATCCCTCGCCTTTTGGCCTCTCACCAGTTTCTCCTTCGGTGGTGAAGGCAGAGCCCTGCAGCGCTTTCCCAGGCCGCGCGGCTTCGGCTGGCCGGGAGGGCATCCATCCCCCGGCACAGCATCCTCGGACGGATACCCGCACCGTGGTGGGTGCTGGATTTGCCCCCGGCAAATTTCCGACCTCCGTGCGAGGTTGAGCCCCGGCCATCGGACGCGGTGGGTTTGGAAAATCCGTGCCATGCTCCGGTGCTGGCTGTGCCACCAGCTCCTCTCCCGTTTGGGAACCACTCGCATGTCCAGAGCGGAGTGTCATGGCACAGTTCTCAGAGCCGAAACGCAAGCATCCATTTCCTCTTCTGTTTCTTGGTTTCAGGTTTAAAAAAAAAAAAAAATTAAAAAAAAAAAAGCCTTCAGGGTGTCTTTCTGCAAACCCCTCGCTGGGGCTGCGGCATCGCTCGGTCGCTCCTGCGTTCCTGGCCAGGGCTGCGACACCGTGGCTCGTGTTTGTCCAGTAACATCACCCTCAGCATCTCCGTGCCCGATCTCCTCCGGCTGGAGACCCCGTCGTTCCCAGCGGTGCCACTCCCTGGGGATCGCTCTGTGCCCTGGGCCCACCGTTTCGTTTTCCTGCTAATCACGCTGCCTCCTTATCTCTGGGCCGCACCGCGCCGGCCGCCGCTGCTATTGTTTCCCCTGCTGCGGGCTGGATAATAACAGGAAAGAGCGAAACCCGGCTCGCACCGAGATGACCCCAGAGGTTCCCCCGCTCCCCGGTGCGTACGGCGACGTGCCGGCGTCACCCACCGACCCCAGGCCCTGAGAGCGGCGGGAAATTTGGGGTGCTCTTCGGGGTGGCGCGTCCCTGCTGCCGCAGCAGCGGGGCGAGGCGGGGATGGGGACAGCGGCACGGTGGGGACCGTGGGGTGCAGGCAGAGCCCCCTCCTCACTCAAAGCTGCTGGGAGTGCTTCCTGGCCTCCAGCCCGTTCCCAGTGCTGCCACCTTCAGGGATCGGCCCCGGACACCCAGCACCCATTTTCCTGCTCGGGGTGCCCAGAGCTGCCCCACGTTTGGGGTTTGCAGCTCCTGGCTGCTCCAAAGGGCTTTTCCCCCCTCAGTCCCAAAATTTTCACACCTGCTGTGCGAGGCAAGGCAACACTGGTATCTCTCTTGCCACAGGGGAAACTGAGGCAGGAAAGGGTCTCCCACAGTCCCCTGCTGCCTGGACCCCCACCATCCCCCCATCCCAGGATTCAGGATTTGCCTATCAGGAACCAACCCAGCAAAGCGGGCGGCAAATTCTGCCAGCAGGTCCCTTCACCCACCCCCCACCCCCCCAAAAAAAAGGAGGGAGATGTCCCTCTCCTTTGCCATGCATATTTTGGTGAGAGCGCTTCCGAATATTTCCGGAGGAGGGTGTGTAGTTTTCACAGGCAAATCAGGAAAACCGAGGTGAGGCTGGAGACAGCGTTGGGGAAGGACGCAGGCCGTGCCGGGAGGGTGTTGGTCCGGCCTCAGGAAGGCTGCCCAGCAGTTTCTCCTGGCTGGAGTTCTCCCAGCAGGAGTTTGGCTTGAAACAAGAATTTCCCACGCCCAACAGTAGGGGAGAAAGTCTCTCCTCCTCCAGAAATTACAGATTATCCCGAATCCCATCCCCGCCGGTGCTGAGCAATTCTCACGTCCAGGCTTTGCCCAGGGAATAAGCTGCTGTGGACGCAGCATCTGCCACATCTGGGCGGCTGGTGTTCGCCAAAGGCCGCTGACGCCCCCGGAGCGCCCGCATCCCGCCCGCGCCACCTCGCCGCTCGCAAACAAAACCCTCGCCCAGCCCCGAGAAACTGCGGCGGCTTCGTCAGATACCTCCCCCAACACCCACCTCGCGGTTCGGGCGGCTGCGTGGCTTGGGGGTTTTTATTTTGTTCCCCTTCTCCAAGCTGCTGGTGGAAGAGCTCGTCTGGTCGACCATCCAAGCAGCCGCCCACGCGGACGGCCCGGGTACAGTCATGCCCGGGGGTAGGAGGGAGGTGACCTTTTGGGTCCCCACCAGCCACACTCTGTTTACGCCGCCGTGACCTTACCAGCCCCAGATCTACATCTACAGCAAATCCAAGGGGCTGGGGAGGAAAACCTCCCTGTTCTGGTAGCGTTAACTGCCTCGAGCTTCGTGTCTGAGCACCCAGCACCAGAGGCACGGCCGCAGCGGGTCCCCAGAGCCTGACACCCACAGCCCAGCACCCCGCAGAGCCTCCCAGGGGTCCCGAGACACCGAGCCAGGCAGTGGGATGGGGACGGGCGTCTCCGCATCTCCCTCAGCCTCTGAGGCTCCGCTCGGTCCGAGCTCAGCTGGAGGCTTGGACCACCAGCATGATGTCCGTGGGAACGAGCATCCCACTCGCCTCGCCACGGGGCATGAGAACCAGGCTCGTGTCCTACAAGTACATTTAAGATGACATTAATTAGGTGAAAAAAAAAAAACAAAAAAAAAACCTGAATAGTTCCCCTTTTAAAAGCCCCGGTGGTCCCCAGAGAGCTGGCCTGTGGTGCGGCCTCTCGCCCTGGCCGCGGCGCAGCGCGGTGCACCTGTGGGGCTCACGGTACGTGAATCACCCGACCGGCGGCAGGGCCCGGTCACAAGACCGAGAGGAGCGGGGAGAAATCACCCGTCAGCTGACAGCACCCAGAGGGACACTGCCACCGTCCCCACGGGGCACCGGTGGGGTTTTGGCATCGCTCTCAGCCCCGAAGGGAGGGCCAGGGGCTGGGGGGCAGGGGGACGCAGATGGGGCAGAGGGGGTCGGTCTCTCCCGCGCTGCCGGGGCGTCACGGCGTTATCCCTCCCGTTATCCCGGGTTAACGAGGCAGGTGGTCCTGCCTCGAGGAGCTTTTGGAAGGCAGGGGCAGTGGGGTGGGATGACGTGTCGGCTCTGGGAAGGGCCGTGGATCCGTGCTGCAGAACCGCTGATGCCGGCGGCTATTACGCACGTTCCCGAGACACTCCGCTTGGGATGGCATTCACCTGGCCTAAGGGACAGGATGACCAAAACTGGTGAAAGCTCTCACTCCAGACTCCATCCAGCC
>WHYT01014663.1:0-21295 GCA_009806455.1 Tetrax tetrax
CCTCGTCCGCTCTGTCTTCCTGGCCAGGCGGCCTGTAACAGACCCCTACCGTAACATCCCCCGTCCGTCCCTGTCCTCTGATCCTGACCCATAAGCTCTCTGTCAGCTCCTCCCCAATTCCCAGGCGGAGCTCCACGCACTCCAGCCGGTTGCTGACATAGAGAGCGACACCCCCTCCTCGTCTTCCCTGCCTGTCCTTCCTAAAAAGCCTGTACCCCTCCATGTTGACGCTCCAGTCGTAAGAGTCATCCCGCCACGTCTCCGTGATGCCAACAAGGTCGTAGCACTGCTTTGACAGGGTTTTTTTTAAATGGATCATTTTCATACATCACATAAAATAGTTTTGCCACTTAAATGCAGTTTCATTTTGGTTTGGGGGAAGAGGAAAGAGAGTAATTCTCCTGTCTGATTTGACAGTTGTTCCTTGGTTTTTTAATGACGTAGGCAGGATCTACGTCTTTGGTAACATTCACCATCCAGTATCCTCTGTTCTCTAGCCTTTATCACCCTTAGTGGAACCATTAACCATTTCTTTTCTCTTCCATTTTTCAACAAGAGTGTTTTGAGTTTTTTTCCAGCCTTGACCTTGTTTATTTTTGTGTGTTTGTTTTGTACCTCTACACTACCTTAACAGTCAGTACAGCTCACGGTATTGACAGTGACTGAGCGTTACAAGTGCAGGCGTCGTCCCGGGGCAGGGGATGGGAAGGAGAGGGTGCTGCTCCCCGTGGAAGTGCTGCAGATGTCAGGCATACACCTTCTCCTAAATATAAGCTGCTGTGATTTGTCTGCCCGGCAGCGAAGAGCTCATTGTGTGTCTGAATGTTTGACTGTAAGAAGGTATACAACAGATTAATGACAGATAATTTAAAGACCTTGTTGAAGAAGGCATTAGTACTTTCCTAAGAATGAAAGCATGAGATTCTAGCACAAACCTTCTGTGACGGTGCTTCACGTGCAGGGGTGACATCCCAGGAGAAACCAGCTGGGTGCCTTAAATGATTTGCTGTGTGTGTACTCTGATATCAGGTCTTTATCAGTTACTCAGGAAAGTGAGAAGTTTCTAGACTTTGTCCCAAAAGAATATAAAAAAAAACCCAGCAGAGAGCAGCTAACTAATTGTTATTGGTAAACTAGTCTTGGAACTTTATCCAGAATTGTATTCCTGGAGCCCAGCTTGCGCTGCACACAGTGCCCAGGGCAAATCAGAAAGAAATCGAACTGCATTTAAGCTTGTTAAAGCAATCCATCGAACGCTGTGTACTCTACCGAAAAGGATCAGCGCTCCAGAACGCATCGACGTGGTCCAAACTGGTGTCCTACACAAGATGAGCTTGTTCTAGCGGTAAATTGAGTGCTTAATTTCAGCTCTGCTGCATACATCTTCCTCGAGGACAGGAAGTAACGGAAGCTGTGAACGTGACAAAACGTGCCCTGACCAGGAGGTGTTTGGCGAAGGGGAGACGGCGCTGTAGTAGGGATGTCAGGATGTGCTGCGGGAAGTCTGGCCTTGAGGAAGGCTGCAGGAGGCACTGAGGTACTCGGGGAGGAGAGAGAGAAACTGTCTGCTAGTTCTTTCGTTCTGCAGTTATCGCTGTCTTGCTTTGTTCTTCTGTCAGATTCTTTGGTGTACAAAGCAAACATCTCAGACGTGATTGAGTATTCCTCAAGGATGGGAAATGATCTGCTCGGAGTGTTGGGTTTGATTTTCTCTTACTGGGACGAGGACCAACAGCTAGCAGTCTTGAGGAAGCAGTGCTCGTTATCTCTTTATGTGCCTTCTGCACGGATTAGTTTAACGAGGTTATGAAAGAGTAGACTGGAGACTTTTCCCTGGCTACATCTCTACTCAACAGTATAGACAGCAAACAATATGCTGCGGGTCTGGGAGTCCAGCATTAGTCTTGTAAACCAGCAAAAGAAAATATTTGCTTTCTTATAGCACAGTATAAAAGCGCATGCCAAAATTTTGGTCACTGGTTTCTAGCTGTATCTGTACAGCACATAGCAAATAGCTGAATCAAAGGTGGTGTAGCTGTCCATAGTTAAGATGAAAAAATGTTATTTTCAAAGTTATTACAGAGCAGCTACGCTAGATTTGAGTGAAGTTGTCTTAATAAGCTGTTAATCTGTAGTCAACTTTCAGAAGACAAAGTTGCAAGAATAAACAGAGAACAAGGTTTTCCTGATTAATTGTAATTTGGTTTTTTAAGAAGCTTTCCTGTGTTTATTAAAAGCAATATCAAATCACATAATCTCAGGTTTTAAGTTAAGTTGGAATTTATTTTTAAGAGGTTCAGAATGTAAATATTTCACTGCTGTGGAGTACTCATGTACTCTGGATTTGAAAGAAATAATTGCCCTCTGGGTTAATCGTACTTCAAATATTTCACTTTGCTAATTCCTGTATTTTGGAAAGAAAAGGAAATTTTTAAAATTAGTCCTAGCCATGGTATCTTTAATAAAACTGTAGCCCTATATTCCCCTTAATGATTCAAACCTTCTCTTTTCCTGCTGATATATATATGTGTATATATATATATATATATATATTTTTAAGATGCTTTCACAGGCAGTATTGGACTTTTGACTCTCACATGTGGCTGCACTGTTGTATATTTTATAGAAATTCAGCGCAGTTTTCAGCTGTCTTTTGAAAGTAGCGCACATGACAATGAAAGAATGAAGGGAATGGAATGGAAAATGTGGCTAGACTAGCCAGCTAAATATTGCCTAAAAATTTAGTCACTGACTTGAAGTCGTGCTAGTTCCAGTTACCGTCGTCACTGCTTGGGTTTGAATTGTAATTCTTACTTCCTTGCTTCGTCGTTTATACTCAACCTTGAAAAATCTTTTGCCTGTTCTGCAGCCATTTGTGGCATGTCTTCAGAATACATTTTTCTAGCTCTACTTCTTATTTGTGTGTTTTGTTTTTTTTTTTATATTGCACTAAACTGAAGAGCCCCATTATGGACTAGGAGATCTAACAATCTCAAAATCGTGTGGCGGTTGCTAAGAAAAAAAAAAAAGCTTTTTCTCCTGGTTCTGTTCTTCTGTGTTAACTCCTACTGGGTTGTGAAAGTCAATCTGATGAGAAGGGATAATGATTGCTTCCCCTTAAATGAGGTATACATAACTTTCAAGCTTTCTCATTGTTAGGAGTACCGGGGGTGTTTTTGTTGATTTTCACAATCCCCTTGCAGTTCTTTTCTAACAAGTACTTGAAAGCATTTCAGTTCTGTGCAGTTCTGCGCTGGTCCATCCTGTTGTCCCCACGTCCAGTTAGAGGACACTTACCACAACACGAGGGTGACTACTCTAAAGTTACTTTAGCGAGAGGGAAGAGAGGTTTGCTGCAATAAGGGGGTATAAATGGCACTCTGCCTGCCTTTAACCGTGTCTTCATACAAGCATTTTCATTTTGAAATGTATTTTCTCTTCTGCCTGTGTCTTACCCCTTCTTTCTAGGTAATTTAGGTGAAGACGGGACGTTCTGACCAGGCACGCGCTCTTACACAGACAGCCACCCTCCTCTATTTTTTACTCCTTAACTGACACTCCAGCCTTCCGTCCCTCTGAATGTCACCGTCTCTTCTGCCTGCTTCTCCCCTGCGGTGGGAGAGGCGGGTGGGAGGCAGCCCTGACCGGCCAGCCCTTTGCCGCTGAACGCGGAACAGTTCGTCTGCTCTCCCACCAGCTCAAAGTTAAACCTTGCTCTTTACGTGGTTGCCAGAAGAGAGAGAACTTGCACAGAGGGAGGGAGGGACGGGGGAAGTTTTGGAAGGAGTGGGAGGAGGAGATGAAGACTGGCTGGAATTTTCCTGAGATTTGTTTGGGCTCTTCTCCTTTGGCAAGTGAATACTCCGCGTCTGAGGCTTGCTGGCTTACAGTAGCTGTTGGCACGGTGTCAGGAGCTATGCACCATTACACTGAAGCACACTAATTCTGTTGGTTTTGCAAGCACAGTTAAGAGCTGGTCATGCTCAGGCAACCTTGACAATGCCCGTTTGCTTTGCTGTCATTTTTTTGTGCAGCATCTGGGGCTGCTTGAAAAGCGTAAGCAGCCAGACCGACTTGCAGATCCAGATTTGTCCTGGCCAAAGTACGTATAAGACTGTAAGCTCAAATCGAAAGTTCTGCTAGTCTGACTTCCAGCCTCTAGCCACAGGCTTCAGTGAGCTTGCTGAGGAGCACATACTCATCAAATTATTTTGTTTCTGGAATGTGTAGAAACTTCTAGAGGGGAAAAAAAAGTGACTGATGTAACCTCAAGATATGCCTGTGTCTCTGCATGATAGAAAATAAGACAAGGAGTAGTAAAGAGGAGGGAGAAGGAAGTTTGCAGGAAAAAGGACAGCCAAGATGTAACTCCGAGTATCTTAGAAGTTGTCCCATCTGATGGACGTTTGACACTAACCCTCCCTGGTATAAATATGAGCAGCTCCCAAGGGATGATTGCGGAAGGGTGAAGCTGTTGCATAATGGTGACTCCAGCAAGCACAGGACAGTAACAGGTTCTGACCATCAACAGGATGGGTCATCTCTCCGTGCTTTGGTCAGTGCTAAATAGGATTAAATTTCTTTTCTCCACAAGGATCTTATTCTAGGATTTGAATTAAATTCTGTGTTACTGCCAACCTTTTAAAAGAGGAGTTAAATTTTGTAGTTTCAGCATGTGTTTCCGTAATACTCAGATTAATATTTAGTCAGAATCTAAAACTGTCGGAATTAAGCATATGGCTGTCCAAGCTAATGCTAATTGTATGTTTACAAACTTCTGTCTACTTGAGGCAAAACATTTGTTTTACTTCCCTGGAGTGAAGCAGGGAGGATGAGTCCTCTGTCTTGATGGGGTATCTACCTTATGAGTTGCAAATCATTTAATGCACCTGTTGTATGAAAAACCGTGCTGATAAATGTCAAGTTCCATGCATGCTCCAGTCTGATACAGGAGTGACAGCAACTATCTTAATCGTACAAAACAGTTTTATAGGCCCGTTGCATTTTGTAGGGATTATCTGGTTTTGCAGAGCACGCAGCATCAACGGCCATGTGCTTCCTAGCTTTAACCTAGCACGGAGGACACATTGGCAGAGAGGTTCCGTCACTGAGCAAACTTGGAGCCGGCTGTTATTCGTGCATTTTATTGTATCTCCCCTTCTGGTTTGGCTGACTTCATCAAAGCTGGTCGAGGTACAGCCGTTAGTGGTTGCAGTCGTGCGGTCTGCTGGGACATAGGTGTACTGTAACGCTGGAGTCAACTGGTAGGTGGTGTAAACACGTGGTTTGCGGAACTAGGGGCCAGAACCTGATCTTTCAGCTCCTGGTGCTATTGCCGTGGTGTGCGTTTTTAAAATCTTCTAATATTGGTGATAGCAGGCCCTCTAGAGGGTGATTTGATCATAGGAGCGTGTGCAAGGCCGGGACCAGAAGTCCGGTGCAGAGAATTAAGCAGCAGTTTTGTGAAGCTGTTCTAAGCTGACTTGGGCCTGTACTGCGGTCAGAAGGGTTCTGTCCCGCGTTCCGCTTTGTTCTGGCCCTGATGTGGATCTGGCTGACCGTACAGCTGCACGCCTTGCTTATCCAGTGGAAAAGGAAAACTGTACCAGATTAACAACCTGATCTCTGTGACGCTGTGGCCACGTGAGTGCCAGTAGCAGCACAAAGAACCAACTGAGGGCACATGGCTGTGGCTCGCAGGTCAGCATCTCTTGTCGCTGACCACACCGTCTTGGAACAGCGCAAGCTGCGTCCTTGTAGTGTGAGGAACAGTTACTTCCCCAGAGAATTAGGAGGAGAGGTTGCAAGTTGATCAGACCTTACAGTGGGTATTCTTGAAGTGGGAGCCTTCTGTCCTCTAAGTAAGAAGTTAGCATAAAGGTCCACGCTGCAGCTCCTCAGAATCAGTCTCTTGGCTGGTCACTGATAAATTACTTCAGTATTCAGTTATTGATGGAAAAGTAAAGTTTGGCTTAAAAATAAAAAGGCGTGTGTCTTTAACTTTCTTTGCTTTAGAAAAGTTTTGGCATTGCAGGAAAGTGGGAGATGACATGTTACTCAAACATCTATTTTTTTTCCTTTTGCAGAAAAAGCTGCATGTCATTTGATGACTAAATAAGGTCTCCATTCTCATGATTTATCTGATATGCTTCTCCTGGAGCCATGGATGAATACAGCCGCTTTGTGGATTGGGACAAAATGGATGTTACTGTCCAGAGCCAGGAAGCGAAGGAGCTCACCTGCACAGAGTTCCAGGAGCTTAAGCAGCTGGCGCGCCAGGGCTACTGGGCCAAGAACCACTCTCTGAGAGCCAAAGTGTACCACAAACTAATTAGCAATATCCCGTGCCGCACGGTGACCCCAGATGCGAATGTGTACCGGGACATTGTGGTGAAGATCGTTGGAAAGCGTAACAGTAGCTGCCTTCCGCTACCAGAGTTTGTGGATAACAGCCTGGTCCCCACGTACTGCTTGAACGCAGAAGGCGTCGGAGCCGTCAGGAAGATCATTCTGTGCATTGCGAACCAGTTCCCAGACATATCGTACTGCCCAGCGCTGCCTTCCGTGACAGCCTTGCTCCTCCACTACAGCAAAGACGAGGCGGAGTGTTTTGAACAGGTTTGTCGCATCCTTGCTTGCAATGACCCGTCTAAGCGACTCATCGATCAGACCTTCTTGGCTTTTGAGTCGTCCTGCATGACCTTTGGTGACTTGGTTAACAAGTACTGCCAGGCGGCGCATAAGCTGATGGTGGCCGTGTCCGAGGATGTGCTGGAGGTGTACTCCGACTGGCAGCGGTGGCTCTTCGGAGAGCTGCCGCTGGTATACATTGCTCGTGTCTTTGATGTGTTTCTGGTGGAGGGCTACAAAGTTCTTTACCGTGTTGCGCTGGCTCTTCTGAAATTTTTTCACAAGGTCAGAGCTGGACAGCCCATGGAGTCTGACAGCGTACAGCAGGACGTTCGAGCTTTTGTGAGAGACATTGCCAAGTCGGTGTCTCCGGAAAGGCTTCTGGAAAAAGCCTTTGCCATCCGCCTCTTCTCGCGGAAGGAGATCCAGCTTCTGCAGATGGCCAACGAGAAGGCTTTGCAGCAGAAAGGCATCACGGTCAAACAGAAAAGGTAGGGCTCTCCCTACCAGTAGCCTGAGTGATCTCGTGGGTTTTCCCTGGGTGACTGGTGGGGAAGGAGAAGAGCTCTACCGGTACTTGCTGCACTCTCTGCTGCTTTTTTGTTCTCTGCAGAAAAAGTCAGCGGCCCCAAAATGAAGCCTTGCTGGGATTGTAATGGGAAGTGTAACTGAAACTTTATGATACAAGAGAAACATAGTGGTTTCTCACAGCTTACTCAGGGATTAATTTATAATTACTTTTAACAGGTGCATAGTCATTGCAAGTGTTGTATCTCAGAAGTGTCTTTCACAAGCTGTTTTTAAACTAAAAGGCGTTTTAGCAAAGCCGGAAACAAGCACTGATAAATCACTTGGAAGAAAAGTACCCCAACAAATGTGAAAATTAATTCTTAAATATGAGATTATTTGTATAAAATATCCATTTCATGTGACCCCGTACTGTGAATTCAGCAGTTTCTTTAGGGTAAGTAGGCAAACGTTGTCCCAGCTGGGAATATTTTGCTTCAGTGGGAAGTTCTTTTAACAGAACAAGGAAGAATTAAGTCTTATTTACAGGTCACTTTTAAAATTAGTTTGACTGCAAGCCTCCTGAAAGTCGAGAGTATAGTAATCATAGGTAGGAGCTGACCTACTTTGTGACAGGTCCATGTAATATTAGACGTAATGATTATGAAGGAACATGAAGAGTGAGGATACTGATCCAAACAACGATTGCATAATCACAGGGTCTTTTCAGAAATGAGGGCGGAAAAGCCAGCTGTGAAACTAGGAAAAGAAATCCTGCTCCAATGAGATGGTAAAAACCACAGTGATGAAAAGCTGAGCTGAAAGACTTTTCCATGTATCTAGAAAAGGCAGCAATATATCCATCCAAAAAAAATTAGCATCTTGCCAAGGGCACGTGTATGTGCAGGTAAATATTGGTGGTGTAGGCATGTTCTGTTTCTCCTAAGGCTTTCTGTGACTGCAAAAAGCTTCTCCCAACCATTTCTTAAATCAAGATTTGAACAGTTTTATCAGCTGTCCTGACCTCTGAAGGGAGGATGACTTCCAGAAGTCTGCTGTGGTCAGTAAGTTTGATATCTAGAACTTTATAGAGGGACAATCTTTCATTTTCTCCAAATCTTTAAAAATCAGAAGTTACCAGCCACTTTTCCAACAGTTTATTTTCAGACACACAGTTGGGTTTACAATGAGCTTGTGCTTTATCTTACTGCTATCTTGGAAGAGACCGCTGTGTCAGCCCCAAATGTTTCAAGGCCTTTAGCCACTGGAACGTCACGTCGGGCAGAGTTCAGACCATTCTATTTGGAACTCCTAACCAGAAGTATTAACTCTGCCAGCTTGTAGCTTTTCTTCCAGTACAAACAAACAAAAAACCAGCCACAAAAAACCCCAGACACTCGTGCTGTGTTAAATGCCGTAGAGGTGTTCTTGCTCAGAACAAGTGATGCTTTCAAAGCAAAATACAGTAAATTTGTACCCAAATAATGGCAGCAGTTACCGCCTTACCAGGCAGAGTTGCTAGTGAAGAATTTTATCCTCTTTCAACTGCTTTTGTAAACACACTGAAACTTCTCGGGATCCTCTGTCGTGGAACTGCTGTGAACTTGGCTCAGTTTGGATCCCAGCGCGGGCAGATGTGGGCGCTCTTCTCCAGCGCTCGACGGAATGTGAGTGAGCTCTCTTGTCCAGGTGTGTTTGGCCTGCACAAGGAGGTGGTGAATTATTTCCCAATCGGGTAACTGTAAGTGGGTAGCAAAAAAAAGGGGGAAAAAAAAATAGAAATTGGTAGTATTTTAACCTGTCTTTGTTTTTTCTTTGTGCTTGGTGATTCGAATCAAACCTTACTTTATTTCTCTTCAGGTTCCTCTCATTCACTTTGTTGCTGATATCGGAAATCACTGAACTTTTCTGTCTTTTTTTGTCTTTCTCCTTACACGTTCTGCTTCTGTCAATTCCATACCCACTGCACCCCTCCTGTTCGCAGTGTCACGTCTCCCAAAAGGTAGGTTAAAACTCCTGAATCTTTGCACTGCGCTCACTTCTTCTGTCTTTGGCTGGTTGTTTTTGCCAAGGCTGTCGTTATTACTAATGCGGGGTGGGAGAAGCAGGGCAGCAATTACAGCATCCGATGCTGTGTAACATCTCCTGAATACCCTCTTGCAAAGTTAGTTCAAAGCACCTGCAAAATTGTAAGATAAGGGATCGTGGGCCCAACTGGTCAACACGGTGCTTCCATTCAGCTGTGCAAGCTTCCGTTTTCCAGACCGGAGAAGCGTGGGGTTAGCAGTGGAGTGCAAGCCCAAAGTTGGTGTATGCTGTTGCAATAAATGTGAGACACACTCAACGTTTCTTCTTTGTGAGCTTTCCACAGTTAGTTGGAAAGGTGTTGGGCTGAATCCAACTTGGCACACTCCTGAGAGTGATGTGTCTCTATTCAGACTAGATGATATCTATTTTTAAGCAGACAGGGGTTTTCTTAGAGGCAAGGAGACAGACTATTTTCCTTTGTCAAGGAGGTCAGAGCTACCCAGCCGTATAGCATTAATGGTTAATGAAGTCATTCATCAAGTCTTGGCCTGAAAAGCAAATCTTAAAGAACAAAACCACGTGGACTGTGATACCTGATAAGCAGAAAACTTGGAAAGGAGAAAGACTGCCCTGTGAGTACTGAGTACCGCAGATGTGTGGGTTTAATGCCTTTGAGAATCTTCTGGCCTTGTTGCAGGTGCCCTGAGTTAACTATACTGAGTGATGCACACTAACATTTGTACTAATCTATTAAATCAAATTTGGAATTAATTTCCTCATGTTTTCATGGCTGAAAGAACACCTTAAGCAACTTCCCAAAGCATGTTCCATATCGTATCCTGTGTGTTGAGGATTTTACCTCTTGTGAATCAGCAGGCTCTTAACTCCCGCCAAGCCAGTCTTCAATGTCTGTGTATTGTTTTACTGTGGTTAAAATGTTCAGAAAGAAGCAGAACGCCTTGATTTCAGCTGGGAAGCATGTAATTTGGGTTTGGGTGATTGAGGGTGTCTGTTGGCACTGATCTCAGCACAGGAGTAGGTTTCAGGCTTACACGCCGCATGTGGCTTATTGCCGTGTCTGACTGAGAAGCCACCTGTATCGCTTCTACCGTGCATTTATGCCCTGACTGAAGTTGTGATGGATTTTAAAGGTAACGCAGAGCCTGTAAGGTTTTACCCAAAACAACGTGTAGCAGGAAGATGTGCCTCAGTGAGTCGTACCGTGGAGTGTGGTGGTTGTTGGTTTGGAACACGTACCGAGCATATCCACTGCGGCAGCTGCTACCACGTGTCCTCAATGTTGGCTTTATCTTCAGGAACTCTGAGGTCTCTGAAGCATATTGTGTTGATGATCTAGCTGTGAAAACAACAGTCCTACGAAAACAGCAAATACCTGCTTTGTTAAATGTTTGAGTAGTGCTGCTTCTCTAAATCTAATTCATTTGGGGATAATAGCAGTTGAACTGTCTTTCAAACGTCAGTAGTCAATACAGAATAATCATGCCAATCCCAGTAAGCCAGCATGGAGATTAGAGGAAAATGCTAGTGCAGGGTAAAATCTTGATGAGTTTTTTCAGTTCTGGTGGTAGACTTTAATGCAGTGCCAGTCCAAATTTAGTGTTCTCTCAAACTGCTGGGTTTTTATCAGGTAACCCTGAAAGACCTCTGGTGTAGTGAAACTTAATGTTCATCAACCAATGTAGACCAAAATGTGGGGTGTTTGTTGGTTTTGGTTTTTTTTTTTTGTCTTAGCCAACTTGTGTGCTGTTCATTTTCACTCTTGTAATACTTTGAAAAGCAACTACTCAACCGGAGTAGATGGTTTCGAGTGTCACTAGAGAAATACTGGCAAAAATAAGAGGATGAGTACAAGTTAGTTACTTGTAACTCTAGTTGAAATTTTCTGAAATATCCCCTTCCCCCCCAAAAAACCCAAAACCTTGTATTTTTGTTACGCGGCACGGAGTTTGGTGTGGGTGCAGGCTGTGTATTGATGCTGGACTCAGCACAGGATTGAGTTTCAGCCCTAAGCACCTGCAGCTGTGATTTTTCCACTGGGAAGCAGGAGGTTATTTCATTTCAAATCCTTCAGCCCAGCTACCGACTAGGTTTTACCAACTGAGCGGTGACTTTAAATGCAAAGTGCTTCATCATCATATTCAAGGGGCAGGAACACCATGCCCAGAGGAGCGTTAAACGGCCGATCCTACGCTAAACGCTTTCTAGTAAACCAGAAAGATCTGTCTGTAAAGGTGATGTTCCATCCACCTGGAAGAGCGGTAGGAAGACAGAGCGTACGGAAAGTGATGCGTTACTGTGAATACCGCTAAACACGGGTAGAGCGGGGTCTGAGCAGGAAAGTCCTGAAACCAGCTGTAGCCAGGAGAAGGAACAGAGGCAAAATAAAAGGTCCACTGAGGCTGAGTGCCTGTTAGGAAGAGGTACTTAAGTTTAGTTGCCCAAACAGATCTTCCTAAGTGTGAAAAATGTGCTGACTAAGCATACAAATAACTGGGGCTTAAATAAGTTTAAAATTATTTTGATTTTTGCTACTCAGTCTTGGCCTATTTATCAGCATTATTTTTCCTCCGTAAATTCACTGTAATAAACTAGTTGACTGCCCTGACCATTTTTTAATTCCTTGAAAGTGAGAAAAATCTGATTTCTGATGAACTGATGACTTCATTTCTCAGCCGTGTTTTGTGGTGCCACCAGTTTTAGCTGCAGACCAGAAAGGACCAGGAGGGCTGAGACCCAAAGTAATATCCTCAAGATGTAGGTTCAAGTCTTAACTCATACTTTGCTCCAGACCAGTTGATCTCTCTTGTGCCTCAACTTGCTGTGTTTAAAAGCACAGATAATGTCAGTGACAGTCAGTTTAAAACCCACTAGTAGTTGCAGCCAGCTTAAATGGGTGTCCATACAAGCTCCTTGCTAGTGATATAAAGCAAGTAGTGATTTGGCTCCCTTTGCTAGAGTTATTTTCTTATATTTTTTAACTTTTTAAGGGACGTAAGGAGTCACCTCACTAGAAATGCTGACAAGGCAGTTACAATAAATGTCAGAAAGCATTTCCTGATTTCTCCTGGCAGGCACCACTCTAAAGTACAGTACAAATGCTGATGATTTCTTGGCAAGAAAAGTACTAAAATATGTAGTGCGTGCGTTTTAGGGAGCAAGCTGAGCTGTTCAGATACATGCACATACACAGTATTGAGGTTGTCTTTATATTCCATGAAACTAAGAGGAAAGAAATGTGGTGGTGTCAAAAAAAACAAAACCAACCACCACCAAAAACTGGCAAATGCTTGCAACTGAGCCCTTGCATGCAGAGCAGACTACCAAAGCTTGGTTTACCTAATGGCTACCCAGTCACTTAGTATCTTGTGTAAGTTCCTCTGTCATTTCCACCATGTTCTTGGCTCTCACACTTGCATTTTAAACATCTTTAACATCAGTCACAGATGCAATAACGCTTGTTTAATCTCCATGCTCTGAATTTGTGTGCTTATTTACTCTGAGAAATGAAGGGTGGTTAAGATATTATTATTGTTATTACTATTATTCCTACCTTCAAGTGTTTAGAAGCCATGAATCAGTTCTCATAATCGTATCAGGTCCCTGGTGCGGGGGGTGAGGTACGGGGATTTGCTTTCCAGTGTGAGTCTCTAGCATTCCTTTACTTCATATTTCAGGCTCTGTCTATAACCACGAGGCTAGGAACTTATTTGATTCTTAACGAAGTAGAAGTCATTGGTAATGACATGTTTCCAAGAAGTGGAACTTGCCAAAAGCTTCAAATATTTGCCTTGGATTGAACTTGCTCAGCCTGGTGGTACTGATTCATCTCAGATTTCTGAGGGGTTTAGGAATTCTCCAGTTCCGTGGTACGGGCAGGACCTCAGCGGGGTGAAAGGTACTACCTGTTCCTTTCAGATCCTGGCTGGCTCTGTAGGGCTTCTGCTTAAACAATAACACCCATGCGGCTGTCTCAGACAGCACGTGTGATCTGGTCTGTTCAAGGTCGTGGTCATCCCAGCTGGCTCACCGTTACGTCCTCTGTATGTACAGGTGCCGTACAGAGGAATTGCTCCAGGTATTCCGTAAAGCCAAATCGCTGTCTCTCAAAGATTACGTTAAACTGCAGTAGTTCATTTTTATCACCAAGTCATGGCCGTCTAATCCCATGGGCTGGAGCTTTGACAATGGCATATCTGCTAGGGCCTTTTAGTGTTGAGCTCTTTGCATGTTGCTGTCTTGGTTTGTGGTTAAATTACTGTTTCTCACTGGTTTGCACTGTGTTTCTCAGGCAGAATGTGCACTTAGCAGTTCATGCTGAGAACTTCAAGTCTGAAATAGTCAGTGTGAAAGAGATGCGAGACATCTGGTCATGGATCCCAGAGCGATTTGCACTTTGCCAGCCCCTCTTGCTCTTCACCACCTTGGAACATGGCTGTACTCTGAGCAGGTAAGGAAAACCGTCCCCGCTCCTCTCTACCACGGGGCAAAAAAGAGCAACTGGTGCACTGCTTGCTGGATTGACATACAGGCCACGCCTAGTCAGAACTGAAAAATGTTGTTAGTGATGAAATATCAATGTGGCAAATTCCTATCGGTTTCAGCGATTGACAGGGATACTTCGTATGCCAGAACTTGGAACGCCGTTTTAAACTGTCCAAGAGGAAGTGGAAAAGTCAAACTTGTGTCAGTTCACAGAACGTGCTGCTCTGAGACCGATTCATTCCCCGCTGCGTATGACTGGTTTGACTCGGTGGCTGCTCTGCAGACTTTTAATGGAGCAGTTTGAATGTGGTTAACCAAAGAATAAGGGAACTGGAAACTGGAGATTCCTCTGTCTAGGAATCTCACAGTTGCTCTTTTTAAAGTGGACATGAGTGCTTCTCAGGTTTGACACACAAGACTGTAACCGTCCGGCTCTAGTAATGACTCTGGCATGTGCCATTGAGATGCTGCGGTGGGGAGCGGTCTGCTCTCCCAGCCCCCAGTGCCTGTGAGGAACAGCAAAAGCAAGCAAAGAGAATGCATCGCAGTTCCTTCATGTGAAAGCCAAAAGCTGTTCAGACGCAGCCATCGCTCCCCAGAACAGTCCTTTAGTGATTCAAAGTGCTGTGAAGTGCCGCGGTTGTGGTTGGCAGACTTCTGGCTGTTCTGCAGGGGCGTGAAGACCCGTACAGAGAACTGAGCAGAGAAGAACTGCTTGATAATACTTGCTTGCACTCAACTCTGTTATTTACAACGGACTGTAGAAAGCATTTGTGGGAATATTTGTAGTCTTCAGGTGTATTTTTTTTTTTTGCCATGCCATCAGTTGGAGGTGGTGCCTAAGGAGGAAAAGAACTGCAGTTGGTGGTGGTAGTTGCGTGCTCATTTTTGTGTACTCTGCACTGCAGGTTCTACTCTCACAGTGAGGGACATGAACCAACTCTTCTCCTCATCAAGACCACAGCGAAAGAGGTGAGTGAGGCGAAGGCAACCAATGAGATTAGGTTTTAGGCAGTTGTGCAATGCTTTATTGGAACATAGAACTGTCCATAATAACACGAAGAAGAGAGGGGCCTGAAGTTGCTTCAGGTTTTGTGTGGGTTTTTTTTAACAGTGCATGCTTTAAATGGTTCCATTTGTTTATTATGGGACTATGCATTCTTGGGTAAATCTTGTAAACTAGGTCTTGGTCAGCTCTTCTTTCTCTTGTAAGTAATGTGGGGTGATGGACTGGAGGAACTCGCCGAGCTCTTGGACAGATCTCCTAATTGCAGAATCAGAGGGAGCGGCTGGAAAACTGTGTTATGAAACTCCAGACTCATAGAGGATGTTTTCATTTTCTCTGGGATATGGGGAGAGAATGGTATTGGACTACATAATGTGGAAACAAAATCTTTAGCTTCATCTCATTCATGTTTGGAAAAAACAAAACCAAACCAATAAAGCTCTGAGAACCTCAGAAGGAGTGCATGCAGGTGCCTTATCTAGTGAGCGCTGGTTCTCTGCCCTACTGTGCAGGACAATATTGGACAACAGAATGTGAAAACAGAAGGGTTAACTTCTTCTCATGGTTGTTTAAAAAAAAAAAAAAATGCATAAAACAAGAAAGCTTCCCAGCACCTCGGAAGGAGGGCACACAGGTGCTTCCTGTAATGAGCATTGGCTGGCTGTGTGTGATTTCTAAAAATTCTCTGTGTAACGCTGAGCTGTGAGTGCAGCCTGTGGGCTTCGGCTTCTGCGTACGTTCCGACAGGATGACAAGCCCCTTTCTACTCTTACTTGCCTCCACCTGATGCTCAACGCGGTTTCATAGTTCTGTGGGTGGTTTCTGGCCATCCCAGGCCCGCGTTAACATGCCAGTGGCTTACAGAATGCCCACGGTATCTAAAGGGAAGAGGGGAGATATTTATTTATTGTTTTGCTTCTTGTCTTGGAGCACGTCACAAAGTCGAGCTTTGTAACTCATGCTGGTTTTTGTAGTGTGGTTTGTTTCTGACTCTTAAAAAAAAAAAATTCCAAACAAAAAATAAAAAAGTAGGAGAAAAGTATGGGAGTTTTCTGTTTTGTGGTTTTTGGTTTGGTAGTTTTTGGTGGCAGTTTTGGGGGTTTTTATGTTGGGGTTTTTTGTGTTTCTTTTTTTTGTTTTTTTTTTTTTTTTTTTTTTTTTGTGCAAAGTATTACATTCATCCTTTATTCATATGTCTATTGTTACATTTTAGAAAGAAGAAAATTTGCTTCTGATTTTCTCTCATGCACTTCAGGCATATCAGATGAAACGGCATTCTGGACCATCTTTTTTTTATACGCACAATTTATCTATGTAATAAAACTACTTGTCAATAATTTTGTCCTAGGAGCTGTGCTCGTGATGCTAGTGGAGGCTCAATGTACCTTTGAACAGTTCTGTTTAACCATAGTTTCTGGGGAAAAAAATGCTGGGTTGCTTTGATCCCATTCTTAGAGCTTCGTTGTTTGGTCTGTGTCCACTTGGCAGTGATGCTTATTGCTGGTAGCAAAAAATTCTTCTAGTGTGAACAAAAGACTCCACAGAAAAGCTCAGCCCTCTGAGGCTATGGTTTTCTTTATTGGAAACCAGTGGACTACTCAAACCACGCTGTTTGAATAGGCTGCTTTAAATATCTGAGCTAGTCCAGCGTTGGCTTAGCTAAGCTGATTTTAACTTACAGTTTGAAATGGAGAAAGACCCCAAGTCTGCCCTTGATGACCAGAGAACGTTCAGGCAGAGCCCCTCGTGCGGTGACTGGTGCCAGTGCTGTTGCTTTGAATTTCAAAATGAGGACGTGGAAGTCAGGCTTTACACGTTCGGGGTGATTTGTGTTTCCGTGCCTGGAGTTATGTTGGAACATCTCTCCCTTAAGGCCTCAGAGATGTGAAGTCATTTATGAAACTGTTGGGATTTAAGGGTGCCCACCAGTGGATTAAAGCAGTTTAAATCTATCTTTAGATGGAAGTACTTGTGCTGCCTTAATCCACTGATACAGAGACTTTGAAAAATCAAACTAAAATAAAACCTTCAGTTCTGGCCTCTGAAATGCTGGTATCAGTTGGTTTCACGCACTTTCTCCATCGATGGAGAGCTCCTGACCGTGCTGTTTGTGCCAGGTCTGTGGGGCTTACCTGTCAACGGACTGGAGCGAGCGCAGGCGCGGAGGGAACAAGCTGAGTTTCTTCGGAACTGGGGAGTGCTTTGTATTTCGGGTGAGTAAGCTTTTGTTGTCGCTATCCGGTAGCAAGGAGAACTGCTGTACTGGTGTGAGTAACTCTTACTTCCCTTCCACTTGAAGAGGCTGGATTTATGCCTTCGTCGTTTACGAAGTCTACTGAATTCTTACTGTGGAGGGGAAAACTTTACTTTTCCGTTTTGTAGTAACCCTTTTTCTCCCTTTGCACAGAATATTTTCTTAGAAGATATCAGGTAACTCAGGAAACACTGCATCATTTATTTAATCACCTAAAAAGCAAAGGTATAAAGAAAAAAAATAGCTATAAAGAAAAAATATGTATATAGCTATAAAGAAAATAGCATCTGGCCTAAAAAACAGTCTGATGCAATCTTTACTGCTAATTGTGTGGGTGGAATCTAAGCGGCGCGAATCTTCTTTGCTGAGCAGAGGTCTCTGCGTGGTGCGTGTGCCCTGACTAAAGCTGTGCTCCTCTGCCCCCGTGCAGCTGCAGCCAGAAGTGGAACGCTACGAGTGGGTAATCATAAAACACCCAGAACTGACCACAGCTGGCTCAGAGACAGAAAATCACGCCTCGCCAGCTGCCAGCAGCCTCTCTTCTGGCAGCGTCCCGTCAGACCCCTCGGATCGCCTCTCTCCCTTCTTAGCAGCTCGGCACTTCAACTTGCCGTCCAAAACGGCCTCCATGTTCATGGCTGGCAGCAGCGAGTGCCTCATTATAGGTACGTCCTGTGAGAACTTGAGCATGTATGCTGCCAGCGCTTCCTCTCAACCTTAGAGAAGGGAGTCACCTACACTCCCTGTGTATGCTTTTCATTATTGCTGCAGTTAGAGATAAAAGCGGCCAACACCTGATAATTCTTGTCAGGTAGCAATTTCTGTGGGAAAATTTGCACATCAAGCATTTTAGAGTAAGAGAGTAACTTGTAGCTTTAAGCACAGCCGTACTGTCATACTGCCTCCTTCATGATGAGCAGTAGTTCTTGAAGAGGAACTTACTTCGCACTTTTGAAACACAGGGTAAACTGTAAAATGCATTAATTCTCCTGAAACTTTATTGGATCTGTGATGCTGCTGACTTTGGCAAAAGCCTGCTTAGTAAAGTTGTCACCTAAATGGGATTTACAAGGAACAAGGTATAAAATTCTAGTCATCCTTTTCCCAAAAAACTTTGCTTGACTCTTGTTGGGAGAGCAAGCAGCCTGGTCGTTTCCTCTGGAGCATCGCGTGTCGGCTGAGTTCCCCCCAGCAGCGTGTGCTCCGAGCGGCCGTGAGCTGGTAGCGATACGAGGAACACGCGCTTGGCAGTAGGTGTGCAGCAATGAGCGCTGGACACAACTCCAGCTGTAGGTCAGAATTTCCACCCTCTTCTTCAGACGTTTCTGGTAGCTATTCCTAGACAGTTGTCCATAGGGAAAGCTTCCTTTTTGTTTTCCTAGCACATTTCTGTCCAAATTGTTTTCACTTCACTGCATTCTCTGACCATAAGCTCTGTGAATCAGACCCACAGGTGATCAAAGTGCTTTTCACTGCAGTGTGTTTTCTAATGATTCAGAAGGCCAAGCCAGTGCTGTTACTTATTGAACTTGTTCTTCTCCTAGCTTTGATTATTTTTTTTTCTTTTTTTTTTACTGCTAACAGATTTGCTAACGGATTTCTTTTGTTTTTCTGTACTGGAGAGAAATACGCAGTTGGTTGCTTCCAAGATCTTCCAGCACTGAAAACCAAATCTTAAATGCAGCATTTGGATCAGGCTTCTCACTGACTTGCGTTACTATTTTTTAAATTAAAAAAAAAAAAATCCTGTTCTGATAGTGTCATTTAAAAGCTATGCATTTAATTGTGTGTTACACCTGAAACCAGCAAGCAAACATGACCTAGGGCTTCCAGGTTTTCTGGGCTTGGTTGGTTGGTTGGTTTTTTTATATAGCAGTTTCCCATCCTAAGAAATGCAAAGGTGGCCTTACACTCGTCTTTGTCTCTTCACAGGAGGCGGTGATGGCCAGGCTCTTTACCTCGATGCAGATCTGAACCACGGAAGAACCAGCCACTGCAATACTTTCAATAATCAGCCCTTGTGCTCTGAAAATTTCCAGATCTCTGTCTTGGAGGTGTGGGGCTTCAGGGATACCATGAGTGGTTGATGTGACTATCGTTGATCAAATAGTTTTTGAATTGTCTTAGGATTCTCAAGACAAATTCTGGAGCCCAGTTAGAACGTAATTTCTGCTGGGCTGAGTGTTTTTTAGTCATTACTAAGCGGTGCACTTGAATGCAGGGCTTAGTTTGTTACCCTTGTTTAAGACAGGTCAAGGTGAAGTAATGTATGTGATTAACTCCTCAGCTCTTTACCTCTAGAGATCTGTATTCGGGTCCTGTTATTAAGTAAAAATGAACATGCAGTTATTTCAAACCATCCCAACCAGATACAGGTCTGTATCGTAGGATAGGTTTGCAGTTCGATGCGGTTTCTCAGAGGAACTGTAGAACTGTGGAGCTGTGCGCCGCTGGCACCAGTACCTGGCTCGAGCCACTGATATCAAATGTCTGTTCGCAGGGAACGCTGATGACCTCAGATTTTACCTGGAACAACAGTTCATGAAATCACCGCACGTTATCTGCAGACGTTGTGCAGACAAGTTGTGGGTTATCATCAGCACTGTTTGGTCACACAAGAACCGTGATGGCTAGTTACCCTTCTCCTTGTACCTGAACCCTTAGCACATTCCAGTTGCATCTGTTTGAGGAGTCTGCCTCTGAGAAGGGCGTTCAGAGTGGACAGCAGTATCTCAGAGGTTGATTTTGTTTACATTCCTGTTCCATATCAGTATAATGACTTCAGACTGACTTGTGTTTCAGGCAGCTGAAAGCCAGAGTGTACGTGCAGGTCTCAGAAACTTCCCTTTCTTCATCTTCCCTGGAAGCTGGAATGGGCCTTTAAATCTGAGGATAATTGTGCTGATATCGCTGTGTGTTTGGGGAATTAGACGTTGTGATGCAGAAGCTTAATGCTCTCCCCAGAAGTAAATAAAGGGAGGTGGGAGGGACGACGTCTCTGTAATAGTGTAGTGGGAGTGGACAAGCTTCCCAGGAGAGCTCCAGGTGACACTGTTACTCCATATTACTCCATATCACGGGTCTTCCCACGGATTACATCCTGAAAAAGGTAACACTTTTTTCGCCAGCAGTGTTCTGGTTGGGTTTGGATGATGCAACGAGGCTTTTGCTTGTTCCTGAGAATCCCTACAGGCCTCGTGGCTTGTGATGTCTGCAGGCAACTGCCCAGCATTTTCATCTAAAATTTGTGGTATCTGCTGTAGAGCTGCTCCCACGTAGAGCGCAAGTACATAAACGTCGATGGATAGTCCAGAGCGTACGACAGGATGCTCTCAAAGCTTCAGTGGGTAATTCACTGGTAGGAAGATTTACCACACAGGAAAAATGATAGGAAAGAGGAATTGCTGAGTTTTTTTCAGCAGTTCAATCTTAAAAATAGCTTTAGAGTGGGGGAAATGTTATCACTACTTAAACTTTAAGATCATTAAAAGGAAGAATTAAAAATCCATAGCGATAAAATGCTGGCTAGGCTGGACATGGTGGTGTTAATATTCCGAGGTCCCAGGTGTGAGTCCTGTTGGTGATGTTGCCTGCGGTAGCTTGCCATCGATGGAAATACCGTGTGTCTCGGTGAAGTGTTGTCTGTTGTAAAGTCGATGAATAAACTTGGCAAAAAGGTGATTTGCTTGCGAAGTTTTTGTTAAAATAACTCTTTGAAATGTTAGACTTCATCTACAACAGTTCAAGATGTCTTCTGCACCATTTATGTTTACAATTAGTTATTTCACCCTGTTTGAGAGTCAGCACTGGGCCTCTCTTTCTTTCGCACTTCCCACTCGGTGAGTTCTGTCCAGCTGTCTTTTCCTGGGTTTACTGTAAGCTTGACTGAACTGTAAGGGAAGATGTAATTCAGTCTCTCTCCTGCTTCCCCCCACCCTCCAAGAGAACAGGGGGAGATGATATAAGGAAAAAAAAAACAGCTCGAGGTTTGAGATAAGGACAGGGAGAAATCCTTAAAGTTACCGTCATGGGCAAAACAGACTCAACTTGGGGAAAACTATTCATTTATTTCTAAAACTAGCAGGAGAATGAGATAGGGAACAAGATAACCTCCCCCCACCCCTCCGTCTTCCTGGGCTTAACATTATCTCTGCCACCTTCCCCCCCCGAGCGGCACAGGGGGAAGGGGAATGGGGGTTACGGTCAGTCCATCACCCGTTGCTTTACGCCACTGCTTCGTTGTCGGGGGAAGAACTCCTCACATCCCTCCCCTGCTCCAGTGTGGGGTCCCTCCCACGGGCCACAGTCCTTCGTGAAACTGCTCCGGCGTGGGTCATCTCTTCCACGGGGTGCAGCCCCTCCAGAAC
>WHYT01014663.1:23020-42369 GCA_009806455.1 Tetrax tetrax
TCGCAGAGGCGCTATCACGGGACATTCTGCTCCCAATCGGCTCGGCCTTGGCCATCACTGGGTCCGCCCTAGGCCCGGCCGAGTCCACTGAACAAAGGGGAGCGACTTCCAGCAGTTTCCTACAGAAGCTGCCACCTTAGGCCCCCCTCACCAAGCAAAACCACAACAGATGGGGAGGATCTTGAACAATGATACCGGCTTTTTACAAATACTGGCTGATGCTGCCTTCTGTTACTTTTTTCAAAGTTAGCTGTATCACTTTGCACTTGCTAGTATCCTACTGGCTTCCTCAGACAAAAGAAATCACTCTAAACTGTAGGTGGGATTTCAGTTTTGTCCCTATCTCCTCTCTTTCAAGCTTGTCTGAGGTGCCTTGGGGGCGGGGGGGGGACCAACAAAATACAATAGCATTACTTTTCAACTTGTTAACTTGTCAGAAATTCCCTCAAGCTGTGTGTTTGCAGGATTTGTGAGACTTCAGTATTACACTCAAAATGAATAGGTTTTATCTGCAAAATCCTTCCTGCAGCTGGCACTGGTGATGTGACTTTTCTCACTCCCCATCGCTGCTGGATGGATGCAACTACATCAGCGAAACCGAAGTACTGCACCATGTCTAAGAAACACTGTTCCTTTCCCTGCTCCTTTCTTAGTGCCCAGGGATTTGTGTGTTTGAAGTCAGAAATAACTGATAGTTGCTGAGAAATTCATCATAGGATGTTAGTGTGAGAATCCAGGGAGCAGTACTGAAACTCGGTGAGGTTTAGGCTTCAGAATCTTTCAAAAGTCTGCACATCAGAGCAGGGGGTAAAAGGGTTAACTGGTTGTTATAAATGAATCCAAGCCCCGAAACAGGATTCCAATTACATTTTCCAATTTACTGAACAGAAGCAAGCAAACAGCGCTGGGCGCGCCGGCAGTCTCCCCCCCCAGACGCCCCTTTGTTCCCGTTACGGCATCCATAACCTCTCCCGCTCCCCCCACCGCGCCCGTCTCCTTTTTGGCGCGAACCAGCTGCGTCCCATTGGTCACTCACACCGTTAGCGACAGGTGCTGATTGGCTGAAAGCGTGTCAGTATCCGCTACGCAGGTGTTCATTGGCTGAGAGTACCGAAGGGGCCGGTCCCAATGTGGAGCTGTGGACGTGCCCGTGCTCACCAGCCCCCAGCCCGGTTTCCCGCCTTTTTCCGGCTCCGCTGTTCAGGGTCCTCGTTATGCAAACAGCGCTTGTTAAATCCTCAATTATGTCAAACTACTAAGGCAGGAGTGAATCCTGCCAAACACATTTTTAATAATTTAAATAAACCTCCCAAATACATTTATAACTTTAAACAAAACTTATACATTGTCTATACAGTTTCAAAATACAGAACTATGTACATCTCACCCTGTTCTTCCCAGGATAATTAAAGATTCCATGTATATTAACACGAATCAGATGAACATATATAACATGGTGATCCTCCTTTTGCTGGCTATTCGTATTCATATCAATCTTGAGGCACACATCGCAGGGACGGTTTTAGTTTGATACAGCACTGCTGTGGTGCAGGCATCCTGCAAGACTCGTATGCGTGTTTTAAATTTGAGTAGCCTGAATAAGCCAGAGGCTACCACAATCTAGCAACAGGAATTGTAGTATCATCTTCGCACAGTCCTCTTGTTCAGTAAAAACAGATGTTCCTTTTCATGCGCAAATCGTCGTGTAATTCTCCTTACAGCTGTGAGACACTCAGCAGAATTCCAAGCTGACTTGGTTTTCTTTCCAGTAACGAAGAAGCATTTTTTCCATCTGTGTAGTTAATGGTTGTTGCTGACCAAGTGTGTAGCAAAGTTCAGGTAACTAAGCCAACCGTTTGTGTTACATGCAAAACTCTTGAGGCGGAGACCGCAGACTGGTTTTTAAGTCAGTGGGCACCTTATCAGAAAGTTAAAGTTATCTGGGTACCCCGGCTGTGAAGCGCTGTGCTCTGTTGTACCTGAACAACTGTCGATGTTTGTAGCCCTTGTTTGTAGTCCTGCTGCAGCGGTGACAGCCGGGGTGCCAGTGTCGCCTGGGCAGCTCTTCAGCCTGGAGCTGGAGAGCTGCTGGCCGTCAGCTACCGCAGTTCTTCAAGAGCATATTCGCTTTCCTGAGAAGCCATTTCTGCTTTGTCATATCTTGAAGGCAGAAAAGACTAGAAACTGCTGACGTCAGAAATTTGGGTTGATTGTAAATGGCTTCTAAGCTGTTTCCTGGCCACAGGAACTGCTCCAGCTGGTAGCCAGGCTGGGCAGGCTTCGTCACTGGACCCAAAAGCTGTCATTCCTGCAGGTCATGCGCTTTGACACATTCTGTTTTCTGATGAAGCACGTTAATCAGCCTCCTGTTAATTAAAGGCCAGTTAACAAAGGGAAGGGAAAAACTCCCATTTCCTCTGGAGACAAGTGGGAGGGGTAGGCAGTGCTGTTCTTTAAGGAGTTAAACCTCATGTCAGTAGAGATCTGTGCTTAGCGTGGAGGGGTGGCACTTGCAGATCGACCAACTGCTGAAATTGTGTGCTTTGTTCTTGAAACCTGTCCTCATTTCTGGTGTGGAGTGAGCTCCTCAGTCCACTGACCACACTGATGCCCTGGCCTGCAGGGACCCAGTGATCAGCTGGAAGAGATTAGCTCCTGCGACTGACACCTGGAGTCCCCTTGTTGGAGAGACCGGAGGCTTGGGCACCCGGCTGTTAACGCGGAGATGCCTTTCTGCCAGTGCTCTGCCATGAATTTCCAACTGTTCGTAGCTGAGATGAGTGTTGGGATATTTCTCTTCAGATGAGTGCTGATGTGCTGTTGAACTGGTTTGCTGCCCTACCGTTGGAATCGCTGCCCTACGTTGACAGTATTTTTGTCACTGTGCAAATCTTGGATCATATTAAAAGGTGTTCGACTGTGGAGGCTACTGACTTTGTCCTTCATGTGGTTGTTTTCTTTCCTGCAGGCCTCACAGCAAATGGCATGCTGGAACTGAGAAATAATCCCTGGAGCCTGTGTTCTTTCACATGAGCTCTTCACCGCAGGGAGGCGATTACGCAGTTTCTGCCGGTTTTAGGAGACCTTACAAGGCTTCCACCAAGATCAGGTGCCACAGTGACTGTAAAAACCTTAGACTGGCAAATTTCAGAGCCTTCTTCCCCTTGGTGTGTTTTGTCCCAGCCCATGTTTAAAATGGAGCTTAGAGGCATCTTCTGACCACCAGCGGCTGTAAGTTCTAGCTCAGGCTGTTGCCTCCTCTGCGTGTAAACACTGTCGACGGCTGCGGTCCTGCAGCCACTGTACCTCAGCGCAGCTCTCGCTAGAGCTGCGCCCTCCTTGTGCCGGCAAAACCGTGAGCGTTGGCAGCGGGCAGGCAGCTCGGTCGAGGGAACTGCTTGTTTAAAAGTAGTATTTCTGTTCCTCTTGATGGCTTGGTTTTAACCTGGATCTCTTCCCTGCCCGTGTGGCAGATAACAGTGCAGAGACTTTTTGCCGTGGTTGAAAGGAGTGTTCCTAGTTAGCAACACTGGTTTAAACAAATACTGTTAGTTAAGCCTGATCTTTGCCAATGCCTGAAACGTGAATGTAAGGCTTGTGGGAACTACGGGAACGTGCTGGTATAGTTGGAGGGTATCAGGGTCCTCTGAGCAACGCGCCTTTGGAAACTCCCCGCAGGGAATGACCAATGAAGTAAAAAAAGCTGGTTTGAGTTTGCCAAGAAATTCCACTAAATTCTTGGGGATTGAATGGAACTCCTGGCAGGCAGGAGGGGGGGGTGGGGGGGAAGACAAAACCCCGTTATACACCTACTACACACCACGAGAGCCTCCTGTGCTGCTGTACGCGGGTGTTTCCCCAAGCAACGCTGTGGTCTAAGGCGATGCAAGGTGGAGAAGATTGCTGAGCTTGCAGAAACAATGCACAGATGATTTCCACGCCAGCGCTGCCATGAGAAGGGTTTGCTGCAAGGAAAGCCTGTGGCCACTGGAGGTTCCCCTCTGCCTGGGCGTCAGCCTCTTCCTCCCTGAAATCTGTTCTCACAAGCCAGGCGAGGAATTGAGTGAACGTTATCAGACCGAGTACTTCATTTTCAAAAGAGATGGGGTAGGGAACAGGGCACGAACAGGCTTTCTCCACTTAATTTCTAGAAGTGAGCTTGGCATTAAATACCATAAATCAGAATCTTACAACTCTCCTGGAGACCTTAAGCTTAATGACAAAGGCACTCGGTGGCTGGCAAATGTACCTGAGGGACCCGGAGGAGCTGAGAAACACCGGCCGCGGGATTTGAGCCTTAACAGCTGCTGTAAACTACGTGATGGAGGACCTGAAAGGAAAATGGTGTGCTTGAGCGCATCGAGTACTGGGAGCTCCTTATCGTGCCTGGAGGGGGCTGGATGATGGGAAAGTCGTGGGTGATGTCTCACGGGGCTGGTAGCTCATAACGAAGCTGGAGGAGCCGTAGCTCCTGGAAAGGGAAGGCTGCTCTCTGTCTTGCTGTGGGGCTGCAGTACGAGAAGAGCACGACACTTGCTAGTTGTGCTTTTTTTTTTTCCTGGATTTTCTATGCACAGTCTTTTCTGTAAATGTGCCACAGATACCTGCTTCCCTGGGAGATGTTTTGTAACCAGCTGATGGCACAAGACAGCTTCTGGCAGCAAACTTAAAAGGTTTTCTGCCTTTTAAAGCATTTTCAGCATTCCCAAACCGGCCTGGCTGTCCCTTTTCCCCAGCACTGCTGTGGGTTGCCGAGCCGCTGCGTGAGGAGCTTGGGGGGTTGTGCCTCAGCTCCTTGGCCGTGCTCTGGTGTCGTAGGCTGCTTCCCGCTCTGTTTTCAAATCACACAACCGGCTGCTCAGTGGAACTGGATCTGGACTTCCTCTGGGCGACGTTTAAGGGTGTTCAGCTCCTGTTCTGCCAACCTGGTGCTGACTTCCCTCGTGCAAATGTGGATAAGGTGCTGGGGCTGCCTGCACTGTCCCTGAACCTGGATAGGCACCTCCCCGCTGCTGACACAGCTTCGGTTCATTGCTTGCGTGGTGAATCACCTCACTTTTGTGGCTAAGTTGTCCTCCAAAGGTAAGGGCCGTGCCCTCCATCTGCCATTGACTGGCAAGGTTTCGCACTGGACTTGTCCTCCTGGTCTCGCCGCCGCAAGGTGAAGGAGGAAGCTTTGGAAACCTGTAGGGAAGAGTGCAAGTCCAGTGAGGCAGTGATCAGCACCTCGTCCTCCCAGCCGGAGTCTTCTGTGCCATACATGCCTGGGAGTCCACATTTTTGACCTGTGAGTGTTGCGGACTGAGCAATGCTGGCGTTGGCTCCGCCAGCTCAGCAGGGCCAGCTGGCTGCAACCAGTGCTCTCCCGCTCACGGTGGCTGGGGCACAGTCTATTTCTCCTCCTCAAATGTTCCTCCTCGTGCTGCAGAATCCTGCTTCCATAAAGCCTGGGTTAAGGTGAAGGCCCACTTTTGCCTCCTTCACCCTGAGGCTCTCCGCTGCAGGGATGGCCTCGGGCAGCCAGTCCCTTTCATGAACCGCTGCACAGGGGTTTCTGCGTCGCTTACCTGCTCTGGGGCTCGGAGTATGCTGTGCTTTCGGAGACGCGGCCTGGTGAGGCTCTGAATTCAAGCCCAACAAAGAGCACAACTAGAATGAGCTTGGTGGCTCGCTATGAATCCTGCGGAGCAACAACTTGCCCAGTTTTGTTCGAGGGATGTTTAGGACTGAAACTTCAAGAGCTGTCACTGTTTGCTGCGCTGGGGAGAGGTGTACATCCAGGCTGCTATCGCATCGCTTGACTTCTCGCACGCTGGATCATATGTGCTCAGTGGAGATGGCCCTTAGCAGCAGAAGGGCAACTTCTGCCTGCTCGAGCAGCACAGCAGTGGTGGCTCTGGGGGTCTCGCTGAGCTGCGGTGCCCTGCAGCAGAGTCGTGGCAGGCAGCTGGCGGCTGAGCTGGCAGCAGGTCCCCCTGCATCAGTCCTATCATCTCGGCACCCACAGCAGCTTTGCCACGCACCAGCTGTGTCTCCACAAGTGATGCAGCATGGCCGCAGCCACCCGCTCCCCTGGCTTGGAGGACAGTTCGTAGAGATAACCCCTGGGGACGGCGAAACAGGGGGGTCCGGGCTTCCTCGCTGCCTCCGCAGCCAAAGTGCTGCAGGACCTTCCTTGTGACCACACTCACACAAATTTGATGGGGGGGATGTCGTAGTTCAGCCCCAATTAGAACCAGACTACACAGTCTCTCTCTCACTCCCCCACCCTCCAAGACAACAGACTGTTTTGCCTGTAATGGTAACTTTAAGGATTTCTCCCCGTCCTTATCTCAAACCTCGAGCCTTTTTCTTATATGATCTCCCCCTGTTGTCTTGGAGGGTGGGGGGACCTGCTGCCAGCTCAGCCGCCTTGGAGAAAACTATTCATTTAAAATTAAAACCAAAGCAGGAGAATGAGACAGGGAACAAGATAACCTCCTCCACCCCTCCCTCTTCCCAGGCTTAACATTATCTCTGCCACCTTCTCCCTGAGCGGCACAGGGGGAAGGGGAATGGGGGTTACGGTCAGTCCATCACACGTTGCTTTACGCCACTGCTTCGTTGTCGGGGGAAGAACTCCTCACATTCCTGCTCCTGGGGTCCCTCCCACGGGCCACAGTCCTTCGTGAAACTGCTCCGGCGTGGGTCATCTCTTCCACGGGTGCAGCCCCTCCAGAACGGCTGCCCCAGCGGGGCCTCCACGGGCCACAGCCGCATTCAGGCACCCGCCTGCCCCGGCGTGGGGTCTTCCACGGGCTGCGGGGGGATCTCTGCTCCTCCGTGGGCTCCCCGGGCTGCGGGGGGATCTCTGCTCCTCCGTGGGCTCCCCGGGCTGTGGGGGGATCTCTGCTCCTCCGTGGTCATCACCACAGGCTGCAGGGGAATCTTGTCCAGGAGCCGCATTACTGCTCCCCTGCTTCTGCACTGCCCTGGGCGCCTGCAGCCGTTCCTCTCACAGAAATCCTTCACACCGGGCAGGCAGACGCCTCTCAGGGTCTCTTCACATCTCATCTCTGCACTTCTCTCAGCCGGGCCGGGCCGAGTTGGGCGCAGTCACTGCCCAGCGGGAGCCAGAGGGTGAGGGGTGCAAGGCCCACAGGGCTCGCGCCTCCCCCTCTCTGCCCCCGCTCAGCTGCTTCACATCTTCCTCTTTTTTTTAAAAATTTTTTTTTTTTAATTATTTTTCCCCTTCTTAAATACGTTATCACAGAGGCATTATCACAGAACATTCTGCTACCAATTGGCTCGGCCCTGGCCAGCAGCGGGTCCGCCCTAGGCCTGGCCAGGGCGCCGGACAAAGGGGAGCGACTTCCAGCAGCGTCTTACAGAAGCTACTGCAGCAGCCCCACTCACAAAATAAAACCAGACCAGGGGAAGAGGCAGCAAAGTCCCAGAGATGCTGAGTTTCTCTGGGTTTGGCTGTAGGTTTCGCAGAGCTGGGAAGAGCCGCCAGCGCTGCATGCCAGGGGGAAGGGCTGCAGCGTGGGTGTAATCCTTGGTTAACAGAGTCCCCCCGCTTACCCACCCCTGGGGCAAAGCCAGAGCGAAACTGATTTCAGCAGTTCCACAGCTCTCAGAAGTGCTGTTGATGTTCTCTTTCTCCAAGGAGCTGACGGATTTTTACTGATTGCCATAACCTAGATGCGTAAGTTCGTTATGCTTTCTCTCACGCTGAAGGAAACGCCAGCCCCAGCTCCTACGAGCGGTGTGCTCCTGCGCTCCTTTGAGGCAGGTAAAGGCAAAGCATTTCTCACAGTCACGGCTGGCAGCCGTGCTGTGGGCTGCGCACCCGGGCTCGTTCCCCGCTCGTGAGCCGTTGGCGCCGGAGGGAGCAGTTTAACTTCAAGGGCTCTGCTCAGCCATAACTCTCAGCATTTCTGAGGGTGCGGGTGGTCTTGGGCAGCCTCCTTCCCTCGTGAGCAATAACATCATCACCTACGGATTTTTGAAATTGCAGAAGTGGAAACCACAGGGGAATGAGTGACGAGCAGAGGAAACTTGATTAACATTTGACACAGCCTTGGGATGGAGGTAGGGGCAAGTGTAGAGGTTTGTTTCCAAAGAATAGTCAAAGCACTTCTCTTTCCAGGATGGCTGCCTACCTTGTGCTCAACCCTCTGACAGTTTTGGAGCTGCCCTGGCCCGGACTGGCGCCTTGGAGAGAATCTCCAGCCTGCGTTTGGGATGGGAGCTGTGCTGCTCCTTCGGCTGGTGGGAGCAGACGTTCGCTCGAGCTCGTTCCCTGGGTCGGAGCCACCTCCGGCTGCTGCCGGCCCCGACCCCCGGCTGCCCTAGGGAACTGTTTGCAAAGAGGGTCCAGGGCTGCCCGGAGGAAAAGGGAAGGGCAGACCCTTGGCCTGTAAAGCAGCGTAAACAAGCTCCGGGCAGAAGCCTTTGGCCTGAACCGTGTCTCATGACCGCTGCCGTGATCCGTCTCTCCTGCAGCCGGAACCTGCTTGCAGGGGCTGGATCTGTGTTTCCCTGTACGCGCGACAAGGCCACGCTCTCCTGACCCTCCAGAACACGCAGCTCCTGCCCTGCCCGTACGCTGGCATTTTGGAGGATGTTTTTAAGGGCTTAATGTTTAATCTGCACCCTGCTAAGCAGAAGAACTTGTGGAGGTTAAACGGCACTGGGCGATGGCTGCACTCCTCCTTTCTAGGGTCCGTGTTTCTTCGCCCTGGGAGGCTGTCGGAGCGCGGGGATGTGAAATCCAGCCACTTGCTGTGGCTGCTGAAAGGCGTGTGATGAACAGCCACCAAAGGGCACAGGGGTTGTGCTGCAAGCACAGAAAGAGGGAGACAGAACATTTTGAATTCCTGGGCACTGTTTTTGCAGAAACATGCCGCTCTTGGCAAAGCAGGAGCAGATGTGTTCAGCAGGAAGCCCTCCGTGGCCCTGGGCACTGCTGCAGCAAAGCGTTTCCCTGCGTCATGCCAAGGCCCCGGGGCCAGCTCTGTCCCTCTCGCCGTCGGGCACGGGCTCTTAGAGCACCTCAGGGTGGGGTTGCGCAGCCTCCCCTCTCCCAGCGCTGCGTGACTGGGGAGTGTCCAGCAGATCCCACTTGAAACCCGGAGCCAGCCGGTGTCCCCTGAGCGACGGCTCTGCCCAGGCCTCCAGCAGCCCCCAGTGTTTTCTCTGAAGGACATTATCTCAAACAAATCCTCCCCGCTGCTGGGCCTCACCGTCGCTGAAACAACCACAGACAGGATCTGTCCTGAAAGCCCCTGGGGGCCAAAAATCTCTCTGCTGCCTTTCCCATGGGGGGCCGTGCAGATGGGTTTAGGTTTTGTGGGCAGGGGCAATGTCCAGAGCATCAGGCTGCCGCTCCCCATCCCACCACCCCAGCCAGGAGCTCCTTGCCCATGTCTCCCGGTGAGCGAACGCTGAAGAGCCGAGTGCCGTGGGCTCTGCCAGGGCTGCTCCAGCACCTGCAGCTTTTCTGCAAGCGTGGAAATGGGAGGGTTGGGCCACGAGGATGAGAAGGGCGCCAGGGCAGAGCAATGGCTCGGGTGCGGATGGTGCGTGTGCATCAGCAAATATTACTAATACACATATAGTGTACAGGCATTCTTAAACAACGAGCTATTCCTGAGCGCAGGCTGCCCCGTGTGATCCTGACTGTGTCAGCTGATGGGAAAAAAATCTCTTTATGGAAGAAACGGTGTGTTCCTCATAGAGGCCCAGCACTTCACGTCTCCCCCCTCTCCTCTGCGCTTGGGCAGCTGGGGGCCAGCTGCGCGCGAGGGATGGGATGAGGACAGAGCAATGTGGAGTCCTGGAGGGAGGATGGAATCAAACTCGGCTTTGGCTCGAGGTGTTTGGCTCGCCGGAGGTTTACCACCCTGACCTTAGTTAAGGGGCTGCAATCGCATCGCAGCCCCCCATGTTTCTGGGAGCCGTCCTCCCTTTCCCGGCACACGCCAGCGGGTACCTGCCCACTTTCCAGGGCCAGGAGAGAGGAGGGAGAGTCCAGTGCAGGGCCAGGCTGCGTGATGCCACGGGGGCTGTGCCCATCCCTGTCTGACTCTGGTTGCCATCCAGGACTAGAGGTGACGGCGTTTCCCTCTCTCTCAAAAGACAGAAGAGCCACAAGGATGGATTTATTCCCACTGTAAAGCCTCTCGGTTTTAGGAATCCCTCAAAGCAGCGCTGCAGAACACGACGTGTCATCACTTCTGTTGTCCCCTGGGCTTCATGCTATCCTTACCTCTGGCTGCTGAGCCATGCCAGTGTGTTTCAGAACCTGTCAGTAAATGAAATACATGAAATCAGCTTCTGCAAGTCTGTTCCATGCATGCTGCCCTTCAATTTATGCACTGTACTGACGGGATGTGGAAGAAACGGGAACTGCTTGTTTTCCTGTGTGCCCCACATATTTCCACTGAGTCTCCTCTGTCTCTTCCCCTTTTCTGAGACAGAGCCCTGTGTGATCTTTTGTCATCCACAAACACTCTTGCCCTTTTCATCCCCGTCCACTGAACTTTGCCATCTCGGCTGTGGCTTCCTCAAAACCCGTCGGTGCCTCTGCCCCCAGCAAAGTGTCCAAATTCCAGATCTCACTGCAGCCCTGGGAGGCCAGTTGTGCCCGTGACGGACGGCCAGCCTAAAAGCGCTAAAAAGCAGAGGGTTGGGCTTTGGAAGCCGTGGGGTCGTGGTCCGGGTCTGCTCCTCACTGGCGCTGGGGTGAGCTGGCCCACAGTACACAGGAACTTCTCCTGAGTGTTTTGCCGACAGCGGTGGGCACAGCGGGGCCCTGCCTTCGGCTGAGGCCTGGGGTGCAGCTGGGGTACCACAGAAAAGGCACTAGGAACCCACGGGGAACTGACCCCCTCCCCGCTCTGCCGAAAACTTGCACTAGACCCTTTGGAGGCCTCTGGTTTTCTTTGGGGTATTTTCTTTTTAATGGGACACCACAGCCGATCTGATGAAGCTCGTCTTTGACTAGACATGATGGCGCTTCCTCCGGAGGGGGCGCGTGATGCCGTGCCCCGCACAACCGAGGACATGCATGGGGCGAGGAAACCCCCACACATCCCCAGCCTCCGGCACCTGGAGAAAGGCAGTGACAGCCACAGCCGGCGACGGTCGCCTCTTGTTCCCCTTGGCAGGCGTGCGCAGAGCTGGCCCAGCCGCCTCAGTCCAGCAAGTCCCAGCCTTGGGGCTGGGGCTGACAGGGAAATTTTGTGATTTTTTTCTTTTCTCTCCTGCAAGGCAGCTCTAAAATACAGTCTTCAGGGGCTGGATATGACGGCGCACAGCCCAGAAACCAACGGCACCCTGGGCTGCATCCCCAGCAGCGTGGGCAGCAGGGCGAGGGAGGGGATTCTGCCCCTCTGCTCCGCTCTGGTGAGACCCCCCTGCAGCGCTGCATCCAGCTCTGGAGCCCCCAACATCAGAAGGCCATGGAGCTGGTGGAGAGGGCCCAGAGGAGGCCACGCAGATGCTGAGAGGGCTGGAGCAGCTCTGCTGTGAGGCCAGGCTGAGAGAGCTGGGGCTGTTCAGCCTGGAGAAGAGGAGGCTCCGGGGAGAGCTGAGAGCGGCTCCCAGTGCCCAAAGGGGGCTGATGGGGAAAGGTGGGGAGAGACTCTTCAGCAGGGCCTCGTGTGACAGGATGAGGGGTCATGGGTTTAAACTAGAGGGAGGCAGATTCAGACTGGACATAAGGAAGACATTTTTTACGCTGAGGGTGGTGGAGCACTGTCCCAGGTTGCCCAGAGAGGCGGTGGATGCCCCATCCCTGGAAACATTCCAGGCCAGGTTGGCCGGGGCTCTGAGCAACCTGATCTGGTTGGAGATGTCCCTGCTCCTGGCAGGGGGTTGGACTGGGTGGGTTTTAATGCTGCCTTCCAACCCAAACCCTTCTGTGATTCTGTGATTCCTAGTTCAGCCCAGCCTACTCCTTCTTGGGACATGAATTTTGCACAGTGGGGTTTTGTGATTGTTTCCCGCAGCCCAAGAGGAACAGAAACTCTCCCCTCCCACTGCCTGGGCCTTTCCTCATCACTGTGGTCTTTCCCATTCCTGGTGAGATGCTTGTTCCCAGTGAGGCACCCGTGCTTCTGGAACACAGGCCAGCGTGACCCAGCCCGGCAGGTACCGCACGGCAGCCGCCCCGGCACATCTCAGATAAGCAGATGTGCGCTGTGTCCCCGGGATTAGCTAACCGTCCTCTCGCTGCTGGCGCAACGTTTCGCATCGGGTGTGGTAGGAGAGGAACTGCCTGCAAGAGAGATGTGAAACCCAGGAAAGAGAAAAACCGTTCTTAAAATAAAAAGGCCTCGTGCCTTGCGCGGCAGCGGCTCCAGAGCCAGCCGGGCTCAGCGGGCAGCGCCCACTCCCCAGCAAGGAAACAACAGCCAGCCAGGGAAATAAAAAACGCAAAGGAAAATTCCTCCTCCCTTTCAGTTTCTTTGCTACAACACAGTGATAACCAGGTGCTGTGTAATTTGGCTCGCCCACGGCATTTCGGTTTGGGTGCTCCCAGGCAGCAAGGACACCGCTGGGAAAGCGAAGCCGACTGCCACATCCCTTTCCCAACATCTGGGCAGGGAGGTGAGCCCGCCGGGATGTCATGCCCCGTCCTGAGTTGACGCAGGCTGCCCGCAGCTCAATCTCATCTCTGGCTGATGAGAGGTGGTGAGAAGCCCGGAGGAGGGGCCGGCACGGCACGGTAGCGTATGGAGGAGGTGATGCGCTCTGTCGGAGTGCAGGAGCTGAGGCTGGAGGAGCCAAAAGCAGAGGAGCCATGGGGGACAGCTGGAAGTGCCAGGGGGTGGATTTAATGCGCTAATTGGTAGCAGGGTGCTCTGAGGAGAGCCAAGCCAGGCAGGGAGGCAGAGGAGAGGGGCTCCTGCCCTGGCATAGCTCAGAGCAGAAAGATGGCCATTTTCTTGGCCGCCTCGCTGCACGGCGGCTCTGCAGAAAGGCGGTGTGGCCTGCCAAGGTTTTATTTCCCTCTCCACCTGCCAGCTCTGCAGGCTGAGGGAGAGCTGGCAGCACCCAGGAGGAGTGGGTTTGGGGGCAGCGGGCAGAGCCCTGGCACTGCCCCAGCCCAGCGACAAAGGACATATTCGGGCCAGCCCAGCACAGGCTCCCACCCAGGCAGCAGAAGGCCTCTGCCCTCGCCTTTCCTGGTGGAAAACAATCCATGTTTTCTCCCCAAAACCGAGTGTGGTGTCGAGCAACGACCCAGAATCAGGCTTCTCTACCTCTGCACCCCATGGCTGCCCGTTCTCAGCATCTGCTGGTGGCTCCGTCCCCAAAAAGGGATGGCCGTGCAGCCAGGCTTTGCCTTGCCCTCCCATGTCCTGTCCCCAGCGCGCTCCTCGCCCCCAGCGCCTGCTGTCCCCTGGGCCTGCGGGGCCGCTGGGTCACTGGCAGGGAAACGTTCGTGGGCAGGCGAGTCCCAGCTGCATCCCGGGCTGCTCTGCATGGGATGGTGTCTGCCATCCCTGCGGGGAAGAGAACAATCACCCCCTGCTCCTGCAAGCGTCTGGCAGGAAAATCCCACGGTTCGGAGGCTGCGGTGCCGGACCGACCTGTGCGGTGGGTTTGTGCTGCTCTGGGTGTCGCCGCATGGGAGCACAGCCCCACGCGCGCTCCCCGCCACCGAGCATCCCTCCCACTCGCCTTGGCGAAGCGCGCTTCTACCTGGTCCGGCATCGAGGACGAGCTGTAGTGCTTGTGCGAAGTAACGTAAATGTGGACGGTGCTTTCCCGCGCTGAGCTGCAGGTCACAGTTGATGGAAGAGCCACCACCACCAGCTGCCAGCCCCTGGGAGAGCAGCACTCTGCAGCCCCGTCTCACCAAGCATCATCTCCCCAAATGTGTCTCTCCAGGACACATCAGCTGCTCCAGTCCCCCATTGGCAGACCGGCTTCCCAAGAACCAGGTGTGGGGTTGCAGCAGGGAGGTTTGCCGTGCTGGCTCTCAAGTATTTGTCTCCAAGAGCTCCGAGATGCAGCACAAGCACAGGCTCGGCACTGGGAAAACCGCATCGGCTCCTCCTAGCAATGCAAACCCGGTGGTCAAGAACCCGAAGTCTGCAGCGGCACTGTGGGTGCATCCAGCGCTTTAAAGAGAGGGCTGCCGAAAGGCGTGAGCGGCGGCTGGGGCGTGCCACGCAGAGCCCACCCCGTGCCCAGGGAATGCTCCCATTTCGGTGGGTCCCTTTGGCGGTAAAATTAGCCGGTCGTGCTGCGTTGGAGAGAATCGCCCAACCAAACAGCAGGAGCGGCGCCGTGCAACTTCCACAAGTAACTATGGTAACGCAGAGCAAATAAATGCTATTTTCAAACCACCGGCAGAACCTCCTCGCAGGAAGCCCTGGCTGATCCCAGCTGCCGGCCGAGTGCTGGGGTCCGGGCATGGATGCACTGCCAAGGGAAGGCTGGAGAAGACCGGCCAACACACAGCACATGGTCATGGAGAGGACCAGGAGCTCCTCCTGCTCGCCCCTGACAGGGCATGCCAGGAAAAGAATGGTGGGGAAAAAAAGCCTAGCTTTTCTCTGCGCTGTCCCCAAGAGCTGAAGAAACAAGGATGATTTCCCAGCTGCATTCACCCACAAGAATGGCATGGAAAAGAGGAAGATGAGAGGTTTTATATAGGGCAGGAAAGTTCTGGACAAAGAGATGAGAGGAGAAGGAGAAGGAGAAGGAGAAGGAGAAGGAGAAGGAGAAGGAGAAGGAGAAGGAGAAGGAGAAGGAGAAGGAGAAGAGAAGGAGAAGAGAAGAGAAGGAGAAGGAGAGGATTAGAAGCCTGTGATTTGCCTCATCCAGAAACCTAGCAGATAAGAAGGAGTTAACATCTCAGGGTGGAAATCAGTTTGTTAAGACCCCAGTAGAGCAAGATAAACCTTATTTGCAAATCACCCAGGGTCCTGACCTCCTGGGAGATGGTGTCACCACAGGAGCCGGGAGGAGCGGGGAGCGGTCCTGTGACTCGCCGTGTGATTTCGCCCAGGCACCACAGCAGACACCGAATGAGGAAGCGCTCCGGACGGGTTTGCTCCATTGCTGGGCAGTGGTTGCTGCCGCGGCTGAGGGCGACAGGGCCGCTGCCAGCCCTGCTTTTCCCGCCCCGCTGCTGGCACCAGCTCAGCTCCGCTGACCCCGTGGGACCCCCTTCCCCAGCCCTGGCCATGAGCATGCGCACGCTTGTCGTGAACTGAGCTGCGGGGTCCTGGGAAGCACAGAGCCTTTTTAGCACATTAACACCAAATCCCCGTGGGAGGACCGAGTGGCTGGCTCCCAAACCACCCCTGTCCTGCAGCAATGCGCCCCCGTGCCAGCACCTCCACGCCCAGACCCGCTGGAGGGGCAGGATGCTCCCAGCTGGTTTCCCAGAGCCCTTCCAGCCCTGCTTTCAGGACACGGGCAAAGCCGCCGGCATCGCCGCGACGTTTAGAAACAGGAGCTTGGAGCAGGTGCAGATCCCCCGGCATGCAGCTGATCCGGCTTGTCGAAACCTGCTGGGGCCGGGGCCGGGAAGCGGCCTTGCTGTCCCGCATGGCGGCACCCAGCAGCCACTAAAGCTGGAGCCCTCTGTTAAATTGCTCTCCAGCACGTTTTGTCCACGCAGAGACGGACACACGGTCCTGGGGAGTGGGAAAGGCCCCTCCGAAAGTGCCCCCAAAAGGCGGTGGCACCCAGAGCCTGCGCCCGCGGGAAAGCCCAGCTCAACCCTCCGCTTCTTCCTCGGCGGGGGGAGCAGCCTGCCTGAAATCACCCTCTGGCCACCCTCGGTGTCGTGCCGTGCGAGACTGCCGGGCGCGTGCACGGAGCAGGGTTGCCAGCCCAAAATTAAAAAGCAGAACGGCAGATGACAAACTCGCAGCCTCCGCGGCAAACGCATGCACACATTTGGTGGCAGCCTGGTAAGTGTCTGCCCGGCGGCGTGCGGAGGGCGAAGGCGAGTTGCTGTGGGAACAGTAATTCGGGTTGTTCTGCCTCTGAGTTTCTGGCTCTTTGCCTTCGACATCGCGTTCACCTCCCGGTTTTTGCCTTAAATTTTGCTCCCTCCTTTTGTCAGCCTTCCCTCAGGAAGCAAGGGTCCCCGCACCTCCACGAGGCAGAACAGCCCTGGTGTGAGCATGGCCCCGCTTAGGGGTGGCAGAGGGGCCGGTGGCACCCTTGGGGGCTGGACGGGGTTGCAGCACCTGTGCGGGCAGAGCGGACCCGGCTGCGAGGAGCAGGAGGAGGGAGGCCCTGGCCGAGCAGTGCCCGTTGCGCCAGCTGGGGCTGCACGGGCCCGGAGACCCGGCAGCAGCAGCGGAGCGTTAGTGATGGCAGAAATACCGCGGGTTTGAACAGCAGGAGTGTAGGAAGGGTTTAATAGCATTAAATTACCCTTGCCTACCCCCCCAGCTCACCTGGCACGTAGGCACAAAAGGGAGCCAAACGCGGTTTCATAAGCTGTCAGCAGCATCCCCACGGCCCTGTCCTTCCTCTGTCCCACGTGGGCTTCGTGTGTCCTCATGCCCACCCACTGCCCCCATCGCAGCCGCGCCCAGGGCAACCGCGTGGCTCAGCGGGCATCCGGGAGGGTGCATGGCACGCAGCCCCTCTGTGGGCTGTGGTCAGTCCGGGGCCGTGCGGGGCGAGTTGGGGACTGGGGTGGATGGAAGATTGGTGCTGCTGTTTCCAGCACCCAGACCTCCACCATGTGCGTATCCCAAAGAGAGGAGGGTGTTTGCACCGAGGCGTGCGGCAGGAATCACGCCGGTCCCCCCATGGCCTCTCCTTGTGTCCAGCTGCCCAGCTCCAGCAGCGGGGGAACGAGCGGCGCGGAGCAGGGCTCAATAAATACAGGGCATGGGAGAAATGTAAAATGAAGTATTTTTGAAGAAAGCATTGTCTAAAGCACAAAAAAATATCCTTTCTATGAATCAGCAATTTATGGTGAAAACCCAATCAATTTATTAGACTTTTAGTGCTGGAGAACTGAGACCCAGAAATATTCAGTGAGTCCCAAGCGAAGAGCAGGGAGAAAGAGGAGGAGGAAGGGGGGAACGACGAGAGGGCTTGGCTCGAGGTGCCCTTGCCCCTGGGATTTTGGCTGCGACCACGGCGCAGGGGCAAAAAGACTCCCAGCACCCCCCAGCTCCAGAGGGCGGCAGGAGGGAAGCTCGGCCCCTGGGGCGAAGTCGCGGCCGATGCTCAGCCCTTCTGGAGACATGGCATCCCCGAAGCGCCGCTGTCGCCGCAACTCGTGAGCGTGCTGCTACAAGGAGGCTCTTTGTTCGCCAGCGATGGCCGCTTACTGGGCGGATGGGAGCAACGGTGTGGAGGCAGCGCCAGCTGACTTGTGGGAAGCTGCCAGTCGGCGGGGGGCAGCGGGGCCGGGGCGGCTGGCTGGCACGGAGCGGGGCGCAGGGGGAGCTGGCAGCCCTATGGCATGTGGGGGAATGGCACCGCGACATCGGGGAGCTGGGGCTGCCCAGCCCGACCGGGGAGCAGCAAGAGGAGCCCTCGGTGACAGCAGGCGCCCAGAGGCACACAGGAAAGAGCATCCTCCGAGGGCCCCTAAAAGCTGAGCCCGAAATACCCCTGCCAGGGCTGGCGCAGTCCACAGCTCTCCCCGGGGCTTTGAAGCCCTCACCGGGCGCCGTATCAGCACCCATCCTGCAGCGACTGTGTGGATAAATCCCGCGCGGGCAGCTGACTGGGCTTGTCCCTCCCAGCCAGGACGCTCGTGCCACCCTCTGCACCCCGCAGGGCCCCCTCGCGCAGCCAGGCCAGGCAGAGTGGTGAGATGCCCGCTCTGCGTGAGGACTGGCAGTGACGCAGCCGGACAGAGCCCACGCAGGCAGCGGCACAGCCCTCAGCACGAGGGGTGGGACGAGGTACCCCCGGTGCCCGCTCCCCTCACCAGCCCAAACGTGGCGAACAAACTGCCAGTGCCGCTGGTGCCTCAGAAATTCACCCAAAGACAACTTGCCCCGGGCTTCTGGGGCAGGGATTGTCCCCACCCTAGTGAAAGGCTTCCAGATGTTAACTGGGGCTGCTGGAAATGCTCGTTAGTGCTAACAGCCACCACCACAGCACTGATGACAGCACCAGGCCGACAAACTACACATCCCAGCGTGCAATGCCGCAGGAAAAGCAGCGTGGTGATGGTGGCAGTGATGGGGTGGTCGTGGTCCGGAGCAGCCACGCAGATGCTGAGAGGGCTGGAGCAGCTCTGCTGTGAGGCCAGGCTGGGAGAGCTGGGGCTGTTCAGCCTGGAGAAGAGGAGGCTCCGGGGAGAGCTGAGAGCGGCTCCCAGTGCCCAAAGGGGGCTGCGGGGAAAGGTGGGGAGAGACTCTTCAGCAGGGCCTCGTGTGACAGGATGAGGGGTCGTGGGTTTAAACTAGAGGGAGGTAGATTTAGATTGGATATTAGGAAAAATTTTTTTGCAATGAGGGTTGTATAACACTGTCCCAGGTTGCCCGGAGGGGCAGTGGATGCCCCATCCCTGGAAACGTTCCAGGCCAGGTTGGCCGGGGCTCTGAGCAACCTGATCTGGTTGGAGATGTCCCTGCTCCTGGCAGGGGGGTTGGACTGGGTGGGCTTTGAAGGTCCCTTCCCACCCAAACCAGCCTGATTCTGCGGTGATAATGACGAAGGTGGTGGCAGTGATGCTGGTGGCAGTGTCAGCCCAGCTCTGCCAGCGCTCGGGACGGGTCCGTCTCTGGGGTCCTGACCCCAGCAGTGCCCCGCAGCCCCCTCCTCCCGCCGTCCCTGCCGCAGGCTGTGGCCTGGCAGCGGCCTGCCCAGCCGCCATGTCCCAGCCAGCGACCGCCGTGGGGCCGTGGCTCTGCCCTGCCTGCGGCGGCGGGGCCGTCTGTGCCCACGCACCCCGCAGAGGGTTTGCCACGCGGGATTTAAATCCCGTTCTCACCGCTCCCCGCCGGCCCCGGGGGAAACGGATGGGCCGGGGGCGCCGGCCGCCATCTCGCGAAGGGGCGGGAGAGGCGGGGAGCGCGGGGGGCAGCAGGGCCGCGGGAGGAGGCGGAGCGGAGGGGCAGAGGCGCCCGGCGCGGGGCCCAGGGCTGCTCGGCCCCGCGGGGAGCGGGAGGCCGCAGGGCCCCGCACACGGGAACGGCCCGGCCCCGCCGCCGCCTGGGCGGGGCCCCGCGCCAGGCCCCGCCCCTTATGCTAATGAGCGCTGAATCACGCTCGGGGGGACGCGGCCGCCCGGCGGGACTGAACCACCGGGACGGAGGGGAGGGGAGACCGAGTGGAGGGGAGCGGGGGTCCGGCGCCGCCAAGCGCCCCGGTCGCGACACGGAGAGCAGAGGGAAGGGCGGGCTCCGCTCGTC
>WHYT01014664.1:0-53210 GCA_009806455.1 Tetrax tetrax
TCTTTTTTTTTTTGTTTTTTGTGTTTTTTTTTTTTTTTTTTTTTTTTTTTTTTGTTTTTTTTTTTTTTTTTTTTTTTTTTTTTTTTTTTTTTTTTTTTTTTTTTTTTTTTTTTTTTTTTTTTTTTTTTTTTTTTTTTTTTTTTTTTAGGTAGGTTACCCATGTCTCTTTCAAATACCTCTTTTCATCAAAAAATGGGCAGTGAGAATGTCTGGAAATATTTTTAAATTTAATTTAGGATTTACTATAACTAATCTATGAATGAGTTCAAACAATATTCCATGTATTTGCATTGTGTATTTCCAATTTTAAAAGGAATATAATTTTGTAGTTGCTCTGCTTATGCTAACTCTACCCGTATCAAATGCCAGGGCTTAATGAAGCATTTAAGGTTTACTCTATTTGACTTTTGAATGAATTCAAACAATTTTTCATGTACTTGCATTTTATATTTTGTTAAAAGATGATTTTCAAATACTTACTTGTGTAGGACTGTCATCTCTCTGTGTTAGTTCAAATACTAGTATTCATGGAATCTCAATGTAATTTGTAAAAAGCATGCAAGTCCTGACTTATGAAATAATGTTTGAAGTCAGTCTTGACTGTGGGCATTTTATTACCATTAATTTTTTTACACAACTTCAGCACTTGATGAAGATCCACATCCCTAGGGACTGCAATCTCCGTCTCGGAGAACCTTCCAGACCCCTTGAACACCCATTCTGCAACCCATGCATCCTCTTATAACTGTGGAAATAACCTGAAGGAAAAGTCCATGTTGTGAGACAAAAAAAAAGTGTAGTTTTGGTGTTCTCTTGCTGTGGCATTCTGTAAGTCTTGAATCTCAATGTGTTTCTGCAAAACCTTGGTATGTAGTTCTCCTTCTCTCTTGTCAGACCCTGCTCAAGCTTTGATAGATTGATGTACCGTGAGACCAAAGGCCCTTCTATCAACAGGAGAGAAGGGCAGCAAATGCCTGGTTTGCTGACGTTGTTTGTCTTCCACTGAGCAAATATAAAGTGATACCTCCCTTGCCTTCACCTTCTTGCAGGCAGCTCTTGGGTACTTTAACTAAAAAGTGATGGTATTTAAAGGAAGAAAACAGTACTGATCTAATAGTTGTTAATGTTTAATATATTGGCATTTTCCCTTGAGAAATTTGTATTAATTTTGAAATAAAAGAACTTTGAATTGAGGACATAAAATGCCTTACCATTAATGTTAACTGTAATTAGTGTAGTAAGAAATTCTTCTGGGATATTTAGGAAACAGGTCAAGTCCTTTCTTAGTCAAAACTGATAGGCTGAATTCTGTAATATTTTATAGGGATGCAAAGGTTGCTAGGAACTGCGCTTAGCTAGTGAAGCTTTTAAGCTTGCTGGTTTAAGGGATGTTAAAGAACATTTTTGTGGGGTGGACCTGGTTCTTTTTCCTTTGCTGTGCACATTTTCAGACTCACTTAAGCTGTGCAGCTGGTACAAAGACTGTTTTCTGTAACTAAAGCTGTGAGAGATTAGTAGTGTTTTAGCAGCAATTTAGTCTACTGGTGGTTTCACTGAGAGTTTTCCAGATAACAGGGAATTCAGATTTTTGTTATCTCTTAGAAGTCCAAAAGAGACAGAGAGCTTTATGTGCTAGAGGACAGTTACGGGCACAGTTCCATAGGGGAATGACTTATTTCCAGTTGCACAGGGTTTTAATTTTGATTTGCAACTGAGAGGTGTATGTCAGCTGCCCGGTTTCAGTAGTTTTCTCATGATGACTGCCTCTAAATAATAGTTTTCACAGGCCTTTTGTCTCTGTTCTCTTTAAAAAAGAATAAATGTAAGTTAGAAAGCAAATCTGCTTCATTGTAAATATGTAATTGAGAAGAAAGGACATTCTTGTCAAAAAGGATTCATTTTTACATCGTTCAGTACTGTGCCCGATACACTGATGGACTCTCATTTGTCGGCCTTCCTGCTGTGGGCCAATCCAGGTCACCTGGAATGTACCCTTTGGCTCCTTAGGAGTCAGGGAAAAGTGACAGGACATGCGTTCAGCCCGCACTTTCAGTGCCTTCCTCTCTCTGTTGACTGGATGAAACTTCTCTGTCTCCAAAGGATAAGTTGATCTGAAGCTCAGTCTCTTTTTCCCTGAGAAAGGGAGAAGGGGAAGCGAGTTGGGTGTGGTTGACTGGAATGAGTCATCTCAAAGGATTAAGCAAGTCTGGAAAGTGAGCAGACTGCTCATATTTTGGAATTTAGTTGGATTTAGGTACAAACATGATTGAGGTTTAGGTAAACTGCATCCCACTCTGTAATAGAGGACACCCAGTTTTCACTGGGGCTTTGAGAATTTTTTGTTTGTTTGTTTCTAGATATATTTCCAGGGGAGGAATGAACAGAAGGATATAATTAAACAAATCAAAAGCAAAAGTGCTTGTGGAAATCTACATGGCATTACATGCTTTATCTGTATCGTGTATTTTTTAGTCTCGTTTTCCTAAGAATCCGAAGTGTATCTGGTTACCTCATTTCTCCAGTCCTTTCTCATAAAAACTCCTTGAAGCTTTTTGCTGAACTTCAGTCACATCTGAAAGATGGAAGAACAATCAAAGCTATTAAGTACTTACAAACTTTGATTAAAGCAGTTGCTGGATATTGGAGATGCATAAAACCAATTTCTGTGCTGTAGCAAAGGTTGCTGTAAGAACTCAAGGCTGGTAGATCCTGCTCAGTGTCCCATGAAACACTTGCTGGTTATGTATAAGTCTTCCCATCAATGCATAGTTGGGAACTAACTGCAACACCTATTGCAACTCTCGGTGTCCCAGTGATTAACTAAAGTGGAAGAGGAACAAAGGGGCCCTTGAAGTACTCCCGAGTGTAAGGGGTACAGGATGCACATTTGCGGGAAACTAGGCTTTGGTGCTTCTGCTCAGCTTTCTTCTTTGCTCTTCTAATTTTACTGTAAAACCTCTTTCCCTTTTTTATTCTTCTTTTACATTTGTCAGTCTTGTGAATAAATAACTTAGACTTAAATAACTGACCTGTTATATAAAAGTGAAAATAGCTAGTACTCTTAGGCTGTATGAGAGCAAATATGTGTTACTGTTGTACATGTTTTGTCCATGTGCAAAAGAAAGCTGGGCTGCACGTGTAGATGTGAATGCAGAACTGTCTTGCTGACACTGATTGACTAGAGAGGTGTCTGTCTTAATTTTGAAACCTGAAATTTTATGTTTGTTTAAAAACTAAACAGCTCAGAACCTGTTCCAGTGCTTCACCACTCTCATAGTAAAAAAATTATTTTTATATCTCTTCTAAATCTACTCTGTTCCAGTTTAAAACCATTACCCCTTGTCCTCTCACTACAGACCCTGCTAAAAAGTTTCTCCCCTTCTTTTTCATAAGGCCCATTTAAGTACTGAAAAGCCACAATAAGGTCTCCCCAGAGACTCCTCTTCTCCAGACTGAACAGCCCCAACTCTCTCAGCCTGTCCTCATAGGAGAGGTGCTCCAGCCCTCTGATCATCTTCATGGCCTCCTCTGGACTCAGTCCAACAGGTCCATGTCCTTCTTATGCTGGGGCTCCAGAGCTGGACACAGTGCTCCAGGTGGGGTCTCACCAGAGTGGAGTAGAGGGGGAGAATTGCCTCCATTGATCTGCTGGCCACGCTTCTTTTGATGCAGCGCAAGCTACGGTTGGCATTCTGGGCTGCTAGTGCACATTGACAGCTGATGTCCAGCCTTTCACTTAAAATCACGGAATGGTTTGGGTTGGAAGTGACCTTTAAAGGTCATCTAGTCCAATCCCCTTACAAGGAGCACTTACCACAGATTTTGGTCATGATTTCTTAATGAAGATCAGTATATGTGAGAAATACTGTAGTTGCTATCCATTCTCTCCCCTATGGTGGTATTTGGGTTTTTTGCTTTATTTTTTCTTGTTTATAGATATGGAACTACCAGTTCAGAGATTCCACTTATGTGCGTGCATATACATGTATAAGATAACCATGTCCAGTGTATTCCTGTATTTGTAAGATTTTGATTTTATTTTCTTGATTTCTTTTTAGCGGATATAGCTCAGAGATACAGGATAAGCAAATACCCAACTCTGAAACTCTTCCGGAATGGAATGATGATGAAGAGAGAATACAGGGGCCAGAGATCTGTGACAGCAATAGCAGATTATATCAGGCAGCAGAAGAGTAATCCTGTTCGGGAGGTCCAGGATTTGGAAGAAATTAATTCTCTTGATGTAAGTCTTTCAATTTATTCATTCTTAAGATATACTTATTCTTTTTTTTTTTTTTTTTTAAGTGTTAAGTGGGTGAAACATAATGTATTTCAAGTACGTATTTGCTTCTTTTCTTTCTATTCAGAAATGTCGCAAGTGCTTTTTTTTAAACTGGAAATCTCGACGATTTCCAGTATTACAAATTATTCCAATACAGTAACTTTCAACTGCACTCATTTTGTTATAGTAACCCCACTACCAAATTACTTATTTTACTTTTAAGCATTTGAAAAGAATCATATGTTGTTTTTGACAAGATACTTGTAATATTCCTCACTGGAAAAATATTTGCAAGGATGCTTTCAATATTGAAAAGGCAGAAAAGAAATTACTTCTGCATAGTTATTGACTGTTGAATGAATGGTATCTCTGTATTTAATATCCTTAGGGAGTAATATAGTTTTTGATAATTTGGGGTAAGTTATAATTTAACCTTTGTTTTTACAGCGCAGCAGAAGAAATATTATTGGATACTTTGAGCAAAAGGACTCTGACAACTACAGAACCTTTGAAAGAGTAGCGAGTATTTTGCATGATGATTGTGTATTCCTGTCTGCCTTTGGGTAAGTTTTAAAATTTGTTGGTTGCATGACTTCATTACTGAAATTATGTTAATGGTTTTTATATAATTAAATTGAATGGACTTCTTTAATACTTTCAGTGTGGCATAACCGAAGAGACTAGACTTTAACAGATAAAAGCACTGAGAGAAGGATAGGAGGAGAGGGGTGAGAACTCCCAGCCTTAATGTTTTCTGTGAAATCCAACTTTGATTTTTGTCTACTTTTTTCTCCCCGCCCCCCCCCAACTCCTTGTCAGGATATTTTAAATGCAGTTGGGAAGTTTTTAGGAGGAGATGTTAGAAAATTGTGTCTCAAAACCCTACTTCTTTGGAGGGAGAGGGGGAACAAATAGGGAAGAGTTGGAAAACTTTTTGGCAAAAATTTTATCAGCTTTGCAGTCTTAGTAGCTTTTTTTGCAAACTCTTAATTTGTTTCTTCTTTAAAGTATGACCATTTTCCTTTTTTTTTTTCTGTAAAGAAGAATTGAGTAGTTGCTGTTGATTTCTTCTAAATGTGAGGGGTGAGGACCTTGTTCCAAAATGCCTGATATCTGTGCCTGGGTCTGCTTCATGTGAGTTCTATGTCAGTGCACATGGTAACAGCTTAGAAAGGCAATTACATGGTGAGCTGCATAGGGTAAGTCTAGAAGGGCAAGCTACAGAAATTCAAATTTCTCCTTGTTATACAGATTTACAGCAATATTTTAAAATATCAAAAGATCTTCACTGGAGGCAGAGGAATAAATTGGGAGTGAATGATTCCCTTTTTAAGTAGCATAATAAAATGCAATTATAAATTACTTTTGCAGTGTTTAATGTGCCAGCACCAACCAATTTAAAGTGATTGGGCATTAATGTGAATGCAGTGGTTTACAGTCAACCCACAGTGTCAGGAATTTCCATGGGTTACACTGATTTGTACACCATATACAGTTGCCCTAAGAGTTTTTTGAATTGGATGTAGTGAAGAATAGCAGAGAAACAGGATGTATCAAGGTAGAAAAATAGTTTTCTGTTTAAACAAAACTTGTTGTCAGTCACTGATACCTCTTCCACTATGTTTAAAAAAAAAGTTTGGGGATTGGGAAGAGTATTTGGAAGGTGCAGGACTGCATGTGGCTTTCTTTTCTTTCAGTTCTCCATTAGGTATCCTATGACTGTGTGCAGCCTTACCTGTGAGGGAATAATCAAATCTGGTGAATCCGTGGTCTGTAGGTCTGTCAGTCTTATCTCCAAAGAGTGGCCTTTATCTCAAATGTTTTCTGATAAGTGCACCCGTGCTTGTTCTCAGGGCAGCCAGTCTGAGTTATTATTAGAACTTTAATTATTATTTTTTTTTTTACCTTTTAAGAAATCGTTAGTACTTCTAAGATTCTCTCTCCTGTTTGAGTCTGTTCATCTTTGGTTTGCTATTTGTCAGCTTCATATAATGCAAAATAGTCTCCCACCATGGCTGTTGGACACGGTTCTTGAAGTAGTTACTATGGGTGTTTTATTTTTTTCTTCTTTTTCTTTAGATATAAGCAATAAGCAAACATAATGGAACAGATGAGAGTTTGATTATTTGTAACCTGCCCACCTAACTACAGATTGCACAGCGGGCTTGTAGTGTATTCTTTTCTCCAGACTCCCGTTCCCTTTCTAGCTGGGAACTGTTAGTGTTTTAAACTGCAGCCTTCCAGACAGCAACCTTTTAAACAAAATGTTTTCATCTCTGAGTGACTGTGGCTCTCAAGCTTCCTAAAAAATTATATGTGCAAGGACTTCCAAGGGAGATACTGACTATATAACAATGTTTTCTATTCAGATTATATATAGCAAAATGTTTCATGGGGAGCTAGCCCTGGTCAGTCAAACTCTTCTGTCTGAGCATCCTAACGAGCCCTGGGAGGGATTTTTGGATTAACTATAGACAGAGTTCAACGGGTATACGATTTGGGAGATATATGGTAATGTGAGCTGTCATGTTCAAATTTCTAGTGAGCTAAAATAAACACAAAACAATTAATTTGACAGGGAAAAATTAATTACTTTGCTAACTTCTGTCAAGGCAGACCCATTCCATGCTATGCCAAAATTCTTCTGGCTTTAGGTAGTTCTAATAGCTTATTCTTAAACTGTATTAGTGGTACTTAGTTGTAGATCGTCTTCATGATTAAAACTGCTCTTAAATCGACTGATCCTTACAGTTGTGTTAAGATCTGAGGTGACCACAGAGCAAGATTAATGAAAGAAGATTTATAAGCAGAAAGAGATAGGAGGGATATTGATGGAGAGATATTACAGGTAGATTTTAGAAGTAGAACTGGAGGGATAAATCTGAAATGTTCATAGACGTGGAAGAGAATGGTTTTCTGCCATTGAGACATAGCATAGGAAGCCAAATGCAGAAAACCAAAACAAACAGCCAAAAAATACTTTTATCTTAAAAGGTTGTGATGAACTGCAGATCATAGAATCATAGAGTAGTATGGATTGGAAGGGACCTTTTAAAGGTCATCTAGTCCAACCCCCCTGCAAGGAGCAGGGACACCTCCAACCAGATCAGGTTGCTCAGAGCCTCATCCAGCCTGGCCTTGAATGTTTCCAGGGATGGGGCATCCACCACCTCTCTGGGCAACCTGTTCCAGTGTTCCAGCACTCTCAGTATAAATTTTTTTTATATCCAGTCTGAATCTACCTCCATTTTAAAACCATTACCCCTTGTCCTATCACAACAGGCCCTGCTAAAGAGTTTTTCCTGGTAATTCATGAAAGAGAGTGATGCATGTAGGAGGTACTTCAATTTTATATTAGCAAGCAAAAATGGAGAGGAGGTGGTGTGGTTGTTCCAAGAGGTTCACCTTCTGTGTTACTACTTCATGAAGAGACAAAATGTGAACTGAAGTGTTTCTGTTCTGGTAGTTGTTTTAAAACTATCTTCGGGTGTTTGGGATTTTCACATCATGTCCCCACTTTGAGTTACCTTAAACAAATCAGTCACAACTGCTTTTGGGTTCCACCACAGGCTTACCCCAGAGCATATATTTAATTATAGATTATTATCAGTTTACCAAACAGCGACTGGGCAGGTGGCTTCTATGTGTTCACTTTCTTCTTATTCAGTGAAGCATTGTTTGGGATGTGAGTGGTTTACCTCACTGATGATGGTCAGTTCTGTCTTGCCAGCATGAGTTGTTTTGGAACAGCAAGGCATGAGAGAGAAGAGAGCAGGCCTCTTTCAATATCCGAAGGTGGTAAAAGCGTTTGAGAGTTTTCTTTCCTCATTTTTTTTTCTGTCTCCTAAGTTGGATGCATAGCTCTTCCCATTTACTTGAATAAGATACTATAATTTTGGGGCGCTCTGTTGTGACTCGGATTAAGGAACCACAAAGTATTCCAGAGGCAGGGAGGAACTTACTGAGGTGACATAGTAAGCTGAATACCAAGGAGGAACTGCGTGTGTTATCCAAGTACACACATACCATCTCATCAGTGGTCAGAAACTGCATGCTGTGTCTTATGCTCTCTAGGTCTGTTTCGAGAGTAAAATGGACAGTGTGGGTTTATTTGCTATCCATTTTCTCATTGCCTGTGTTGGTAGAGCACCTCAAAGCCCTTCTTTATCAGTAGATAAGACATACATTTCCAATGTAAACAATGGAACAGAAAGAGTAAATGCAAACAAGAATCCACCTTTCTCTCCTTTCCTTCCTTAAGAATAGGTATTTATATTTTTTAGTTCACATGATAATATTAATTCATTAACACTTTTCTCTGATGGTCTCTTATCCAAAACTGTACCAGTATTCATCACTTGCACTTTGATGCCTTTAGTGCACACTTCTGATCTCAGGGCTACATCTTGCCGAGTCCCTTAATGCCCTCTCGTCTCACCAGGCCAGGTTTCTTTGGAATCGCTTCACAGTTTACTTCACAGATCAAGTATTTTAATCCTAAAATTTTGAAGGGAAAAAAAGAAGTAACGAAAGGATAGCAAATTAAAATATGATTTTTGGTATCTCAGTTATTTTATTTGTCTGTACCAAGACATGCTTACTGGTTGGTTTGTTTTAGGGATATTTCAAAAGCAGAGAGATTTAGTGGAGACAATGTAATCTACAAGCCACCAGGGGTAAGTGTAATTATGTATTTTATTCTGCTTATTGTCATTATATGTGAATATGAACAAATGAAGACTATATGCACATCATTCAGTATGTTACTGCATCTCAAATCTTGTTTATATTTCATCACTAAATAGTGTAAGAAATAGGATGGTAGGAACTAGTAGTGTTTCTGAGTCAGTGAAAAAGATCTCAATATCATTTGTTGCCACTTCAGTGCACGAAAGCCAAATCTGACGTTTTAAATATCAATGTCCAGAATTCTTTTTTCTTAGAAACACAGTCAGCTCATCACTATGTATAGACACTTTGTGTTCTGTAGAAGTCTTAAAAATTTGTGAAGTTCAGCAGCTGGTGCACTTCATGTTTTTCAAAGCAAGTGACAATTACTCAGTATTTTTCTGACTGTCACTTACCTGTCTTGTGTGTCTTAGCCCACAAGGGTTAAGAGCTATTCTTTTTATTTTTAAAAAAGAATTTGCTAGAATTAACTCTATATTAACAAAATCTCATAGTTTTACTTGAGGAAAAATCAAATACAGAAGAAAATCCACAAGAAGTGCTTTTTAGAAACATAATTAATATCTGAAGATCTGCTCCTTTCTCACATTTAATATAAGAAAAGAGTTGCTTACAAAAGAGAAATAAATTTTAAAAGTTCTAAGGGGACAGAGTTTCAAACCTTTTTCTGCAAAAACATAATTTATTTGGTTACCTAATTTATATGGTGTTTCTGAATTAAGGTGTTTCTGTGAATTAAGGAATCATGGCCACAGCTTGCAAAGTCATGCTTCACTTCATGTTAACCAAAATTGTAATTATATTAAAAGATGGGAGCACTGAATTCTGAGTTAAAATTAGTAGCAAATAAAGGAAAAGTATTATTTATTCGTATCTTTTTGGCAAAGCAAATGTAAAATAGCAATTTCAAGTCCTGTATGACATTGGGAGGACTTTTTTTGCTGAGTTTTTGTAACTATTAGCATGAAGAAGCTTAATATTTGCATTTAGTTTATATCTAAATGAGGGGTTTTTTAGGTATGGAGATACTATTTCTCAACCTGACAGAAATCTAAATAGACTTTATTTGAAGCAACTCTAATTGGGAACTGAAGTATCTTTCAATTCTTCTGAAGTTGTCTTTAAAAGTGTAGTTGACTGCATAAATGATCATATGTAATATTTCTTGCCCTATTGTACTCATGTAACATAGTTAATAGAAATGCTGCATGCACAAATGTTAAATATTGGTATAAGATTAACTTTCAATATTTTATATTGGGTAGGTAGTCTTCTTTGTAGGTAGCAATGTCATTTTTACTGTTTCTCAGCCAGTATATTTTTCTTTTCAACAGGAGAATGCTCCAGATATGGTGTATTTAGGCTCGCTAACCAATTTTGATTTGATTTATGCATGGACACAAGATAAATGTGTACCGCTAGTTCGAGAAATTACATTTGAAAATGGGGAGGTAAGATTTTTTTTTCCTACCCTTCTGCTTTTGGAGTTCATTTCTCAAAACCAAAATGTTCCTTCCAAGGTCTCTAATCCATCCCAAAGAACTTTCTGCATGCTTTGTTTTTGACAGAAAATAGCTATGAAGTAATGTCTTTTCATTCTGTTGGAGCTTTTTGGTTAGACTTGAAGTTCACTGGAGGCAGATACTGACATAAATGTTATTTAAGTGCTTTTTGCATCTGTTACAACCTTGAAAAAATGCTTCTAGTCAGAGTAGGAAACATCCTTGTTAGCACATCCATGACAGTTTGAGAGTAAAATAGCTGTGAACTATCCTTTAGTTATAATCAGCTTCTAAAATTTCATGTTAAAGTTAGTACTAGAAAAATGCTACTGTATTAACCACTTCCAAAGCGTTGTCTAATAAATAAGCACATCGCATGGCGACTAACGCTCTACGGTACTGGCAATTTTCTGGGAATTGTAATAAAAACCATGTAGTATTTTCATCAGTCTGTGTTTAAGCACTGGTACTTTCTTACTCTTTTTAACTTCATATGCTCTTTCCCTTGGGTTTCTTGTAGCTGTAATTTGTAAGATGGAATTTGGTGGTTTGATTTTAAACATGTCTCTTCTCAGTAGCTTTATTTTCTTTCAATGCTTTTCTGTTTTCTTTTGTAATTTACTCCTTTTTCATCTATTTCCAACTCCATATTTTTTTTTAAACAACTAACAGGAAAAAAATTTTTAGAAAATTAGGAAGTTTGTAGTATCTCAAAAGGACTACTTGTACATAGTCACAGCATCTGCTAGAAACCCTGGTGAGGTTTACAACAAATTGCAGTATGTTGCCCTCACAGGATTTAGAAACCAAAGAATCAGTCATATGATTCATTCTCAGTTTGCAGACTTAATTTTTTATCCTGAATCCGCAGTGTACGTAACACTGCTGTTCTGAGCACAGACAACATGTCAGGTTACATGACAGAGGGAGGGATAGTGTGGGCTGCACAAAATGGCTTCAGTACGACCTTCTAGCTAATGTTGCTGACTTTCTATTAGTTAAAAAGTTCTATTAGTTAAACTTTAATTCTTCATTTGCAACTCAGTATGCAAAAGATGCCATACGTTAACGTGTTTAGAAGTGTGTGTTAGTTTTTCAGTGTACTCTTCCCATGGTGAAATGGGATTCTGAGTCTTATAAGCCAAGGTTCATCACTGTCAGCTTGTACCACGTTGTGTCATAGTTTTCCTGTTCTTCTCTCAACCCTTGATTCCTGTTTACTTAGGCAGATATTTACAATTCCAATGTCACATTTTGCCTAGCAACGTTTGTGTAAAAATTTCAGTGCTGTCAGTACCCAAACAAATTTTAGCATCCCAAAATTGAGATACTTCTGCCTGCTGGAATTGTATAGTATTTAAATGGGCTTTTAATGCATACTGCAGAATATTACAGGGTAAAAATATGAAATGTTGTGACTACTATGGTACTAGAATACTGTATAAATACGATAAAGACAAAAACTTCTACCACAGACTTTATATTCAATTTTAAAATCAAACTTGACCTCTGTAAACTGCTGGTATGTTTTTCCCTCATTTTCTTTCTTAAGTTTTGGTCTACTGATGGTGCTGAACTGTAAGTTTTTGTAAAGAGTAAAAAGCTTCTTAAAGGCATACAGAATTAATGTGAGAAGCTCAGATCTAACGAAAAATCTTTTGATATTCTCAGTGCCAAATGAGACAGTAGCTTTTGAGGGAGCAAAGCAAATCAAATGGCTATTATACTTGCCATGTCCTGATCAGTAAGGCATACTATGAAAGCTGGAATAGAAAAGCAAACAAAGAAAGGTACTTTCTAGGAACTAGTTAAGGCCAAAAGTAGCAAGGCTGTCCTAACAACCTGTTTGGAGATGAATTGATCTTGTAAATACAACTTGCCACATATAAGGTTTTTAACTACACAGATATTGAAGCATTGGTTAAATGATGAATGATTCTTCAACTGGGCTCTAGCGAGTTGAGCTGAAATTCAGAGGTGCCTAAAAATCACTTTTGAAGCAAGCAAATGGAAGTTTTTAATGTTTTATTGGGTTTTGAGTAAAAGAAAAATCCTGAATAAATTATTCAAGGGGTTCCTACGTTTATCTGTCCATGGCAGAGATCTTTCAAAGGCACTTGGGCTGCAAGAACACATTACAATGGGGAACTAAAGCTTCTCTGTCCAACAAAGGCTTTCATTACTTCATCAGTTTTAGTCATATACTAGCCCGTGAAGTTCATAATGGCCAGGACACACTGGCGAAAAAGCAGCGCTCAATCATAACCAATATAACTATGTCACTTTTGGTTTTGGGGGAATTTTTTTTTTTTTTTTTTTTAAGGATGGAGTTATTTACAGATAATCGTTCATAGTGTTATGCTAAGAAAACACCAACTTATTACAGGAACCAAGCTAGGACTGGGTCTAGAATACACAGCCAGCTTTTCGTAGTATTTAATACCATGCTGTTCAGACCTTATTGCTGTTTCTATGAAGATGTCATGTTTACTCAGAATTGGGCTATTTCTTCTGAGCAAGTATTCCAGTACAGGTGTATCCTTTCCTAAAATGTTGATAATGAAATACTTTCATCCTTTACCTGCTGTATATGACACAGAGGAGGGAAACAGATGATACACTCAGATATCTTAGATGAAGAGTCAGCAGTTAACATCTTTAGTCCTGTTCTTTCAACTTTTTTTACAATAGAGATCTCGCTGAATTTGAAAATTGCTGGAATAACTTAGTGAAGTGCCCTTAAGAAATGGAAAAAATGAGATTTGTCATTTGTTTTCTGTGCAGGAACTGACAGAAGAAGGCCTTCCTTTTCTCATACTTTTCCACATGAAAGATGACTTGGAGAGTTTAGAGAAATTCCAACAGGAGGTTGCACGACAGTTAATAAGTGAAAAAGGTTAGTAGTAACTCCTACTTCTTGATTTTACTGGTATAATTTTTTTCAGGCAAACTCAGTAGACTGGAAGCAAAGGCCAAACAGAATCCTAACTTTAAAGCTCTTGAGACCAAAAGGGTTTTATGTACTTTTAACAGTGACGACCAGCTCCTCTGGAGGAGGATTAAAATAGATGCACAATTTACTAGTAAGTAACTATTTCAGTAATCCTTCTTGTCTAAATGACTTCATGCAGTTTCAGAGGACATTAAACAAAACTGTTTGTTTTGTGGCCAAAAGCACTTTAGATCCATTATTTTGGTGGTGTTCGTTATTAAATCTATTTTCAAGTTTCACATGTTGTATCTATCTAATATCTCCACCTTTGTAATACTGATGAAAGTCTTTAGGGTTTCAAGATAATAATAAAAAACGTCTTACCATGGATTTTTGTCTGCTCACGATTTTAAGGTACAATAAACTTCCTCCATGCTGACTGTGATAAATTCAGACACCCACTCCTCCATATTCAGAAGACTCCAGCAGACTGCCCTGTTATTGCCATTGATAGCTTTAGGCACATGTATGTCTTTCCAGACTTCAGTGACTTGTCGTAAGTATTTTTCTTTGTGCATTTTAAGTTGAGAAGAACAAAGGAAAAGAGATGTGCTTATATTTTAATCAGTACTAGGACAGGAAGATGAATAAATCTAGGATAAGTAAGGCTGCCTATGTGCAATTCAGTGTCAGAGCCTTAAAGCGCTATGAACTGGTGTTAAGTCATTGTTTAGATGGAGTTGCATTGCTTTCCGCAAGAAGAGAATCTCACATTAAGTTTTTAGAGGCTACTCTTCTTGTATTTCAAAGTTTTACTATTTTCCGTAGTAGTTAGGCATTTGGAGCCTGGCATGGTATTTTTAATGGTGATCTAGATGTATCAATTAACTTTAAAAGGAGTGAAGATGCGTAAACCTTATCTCAAGGACTTTCAGCGTGAGACAAGTGTTCTGTCTCTGTCATCAGGTTGTGTGTTAAACTCCAGTTTATGTCTCAAAGGAGGCACCTGCATATACCCTGCTTGTTAAGTCCTGCTTAGATGCCTAAGCTTTGAGACTTGAACTTCTGCCCATTCATACTTTTAAAAATTCAAGGTGTTTAATTTTTGTCAAAACCAAAGATTCAGACTTAACGTGCAATGTGAACGTAAGCCCATGTGTAATTCTGCCATTTCAGTGGGCATTTTTCTGCTGAAATGTTGACGTTTGGAAGGAGGATTCAGACCTAGCTTCTCCCCATAATTCTCCACAGGCTTATTTTTGAAATGTAGTCTTTGATGTATCTCAAATAGTGCTTTTCAAATATCTAAAGCTATGTACGTGGAAACATGCAATAGTCTGATAGTGACTATTTTTCTCCCTGTCTTTGTGTTTCTCTGGAAGATCATGTTCACCACGCGTGCTAGTGCTTAAAAAAAAAAATTGGGATATTTGAAAACACTTTTTGTTGTCAATTTTGAAACAGCCCTAAAATAAATTCTTATCTCTTGTAGGGGAATAGAGATGCTTATTTTAGACTTTCATGTTATGTTTCTTTCTTGTTCTGTTTCTGTGAAACACTATCAGAATAATAAAAGCTACTTGCTTTTTTTGTATACCAATTGTTACATACAAATGAAGATGAGAGAGAGAGAGATGTCAGGACTGTAGACAGTTGCTTAATGACAAATAATTATTTGACCTAACTCTAGGAGACTGAGCTGATACTTAGAAATACCTAACATCAGTTTGGAAACAAGGAGAGCTGGGGTGATACTCTGTAGCCTATGTGTGTGGTTTGGATTTTTGTGTTTGGTTTTTGGTTTTGGTTTTTTTTTTTTTGTTTTTTTTTTTTTAATAATAGGTAAAATCTTAATTCTGAGACTTTCATCTATCTGCAAGGATTTCTGCCACTTTAGTACATTTTCTGGACTTCCTTTACAAACTGACCCCAGACTGTCTCTTGTAATCTCAGTGCTGCCACCAACCAATAAGGCTTGGATATAGTGCTTTAAGAACAGGCCCACTGAAAGATTTCCTCTCTCTTTAGGGAGTTGTCTTTTTGGGAGAATAGCCACTTCACAGGCAAATCAGACCACCACCCCATATTTTGTCCTCATACTTTGACCACCTGGTCCTATTCATCCTGCTGTTCCAGGTCAGAAATGATAGCAAGGAGTGTTAAATAGGTCAGTTGTATCTTCTCGGGGAGAACTGGCTGGGCTACAAGAGGTTGTGGGCACCAAATCCCTTTCCTGCATTAGGAGAGGAGGAGAGGTTGGAGGGGAATGTCTCCAGCAGTGTGCCTGACCTAGAAATGGACAGAAGCCCAGGGTACAGCAGGGAATAATAATTCTGCTGTCCCTGGGCTGGAGTAAACCCCCTTCTCTCCATCAGTACTAATTCCTGATCTTAGCTGGGAAGTGACGAGACCCCTCAAAGAACCACTCTAATACTCATCAGTTACAGACGTTGCTGTAGTGATGCCCTCTGACTGTACATTATATCTATAGAGTTCTCATTTTCTCTATAGAGTTCTCTAATGATCTGAAATACTGCTCATAGCCTGTCTGACCACACCTTGTCCCTCTTTCCCAAATGTAATAGTTGGTCTGATGGAAGACTCCCTACAAAACCTGACTCCATTCATACGTTACCTTTTGGTTGCATGTATCGTGCTCACGTTATAGCTTATCTCATTTTTAATACTTCTTAGATCAACTCTTCATTTTAAGCTTTGTAGTCTATCTGACATTTCACAAATGAAATTGGCTGCTGTAGTTTAGCACGTTTGCTGTGGGTGACAGTAGATGATCTCAGATTAGATTTACATTGATACCCTCTTAGTGCTGATCTCCAGTGTATGTGCCGTTGCTCAGGCACTAGAGTGCCTTTCAAAGATATTTTGTCAATACTGCTCCCCAACTGTCATTTGTATCTGTAAACTGTGCATTTGGAACCTGCTGTTCCCTCTTACATTACGGTTAGTGGGGAGCTGAAGTGAGTATACAATGAAGTTATCGGCTAGTACAACTCTGTGGGAGTTATTGAAAAGATGAAATACTTGCTGTGTTCTCAGGAGACAGCGGAAAGAAAAAGAAGCTGGTAGGATACCTTAACAAACCATTCGGCTTCCTGTCCTCTATTAATCACCTAAAAGTGGACATAGTGTGCTAGAGAAACAGAAGTTGGCTACTCTCAACAGTGCACTTTAAATCTTCTGTGTTTGGACTGAACTTGTAATAAACATGTGGCTATTTCTGTTGGATTTGTTCCAGAGTTCCAGGTAAACTGAAGCAATTTGTACTAGACTTGCATTCCGGAAAATTGCATAGAGAGTTTCATCATGGCCCTGATCCAACTGATGTAGCACCTGGTCAGGTAAGGTTACAACAAATACATTTAATTTGGCCATTTAATAATGAGCATTTTTGACTCCTTGTCAGAGCTGTACTTTCTAATATATGTGTACTTTTAACTTCAGTCTCCTGAAAGAGAAATCTGTTTATAGAAGCATAACCTTGCCACTTCCGCTTGGCTCTTCCTTTAACTCCCTTTGGGTAAAGGCTGAGAGAGCATTAGAGAGAAGTATGGTACCTGTTCACCTTGAATAAGGGAAGAGTATAAGAAAGTATATTTTCTCCACTGACACAGAACATCTTGGACTAGCCGACTGTTCTGAGCTCATGGAGCTGCTCTTATGTTCTCATGGGATATCAGTGCAAAAACTGATGATGCATCATAGATGCATTATTTCCCACACAACGCACTATGAGAGGGTGATTCTAAGGGGAAACATCGATTAAATGTTTTATGTATTTACTGGTAGTCACCAATCTAAGCAGGAGGCAGATTATTAGAGTATCAACAAAAGGCTGTTAAGCAATAATAGGGCTTATTACTTTTATTAATGCAGTTAACAAGTGGCATAAACAAGGTCACAGGCTGTATTTGTCAGTTTGGATTCCTCAGTGTTCTGCTCAAAGGTTGTCTTGCTGTATAATTACATGCCTGGAAGTCACTCCTGGGATCTCTTCAGGAACACAACTACTACACCATTCTCCAGACAAAACTGGGGAGCACCTCGGTGCTTAGCTTAATCCAAGAGGCAGAAAAGTAAGGATGTTACCAGCCCCAATTCCCTTTGCTCAGCCCAGTCTTCTGTGTCTTGATCAACGTTGTATCTTCTTGATATGCCAGTCAGCTCATATGCCTGGTGTCATGCTGAAAAGTGCAAATGTAACAGCCTGTCTGGCAACCTTCTCATTACCTCAGGCACTCTCTAAAGAAATAATGGTTTTTAAACACTTCTTTAAGGTTATACGTTGCAGTTGTCTAGGGCTCAAAGAGCCATGTTGGTCCCAGTGGGGACTCGGTGTCCTTGTGCTGGGGTGTCTTGGGCCATCCCAGAACCCATACATGAGGGACAGGAATGATTTCTAGCTGCAGGCTCACTGTCCTAGTCATCTGTGGGATGTGGTCAGGGTGGCTCTGCGCTAAGCCATGTCAGCGCAGCCTCCTGTTGCCCTGCTCAAAGTTAAAAGGCTTAAAAGCGTGAAAGCCCTGGAGGGCTAGCCTTGGGCCAGGAGAATAACTGCTTTTGAATGTTGTCATGACTGACCCTGAAAACATGAGGACTGAATTGTCTCGACAGTAATTCATTTAACTGCGAACTCCCTATGTTTCTCAGGAATTCATTGAGCAACCAGAATTCAGGTCAACAAGAGGAGATGCAGAAAGCAGGGCTGGAGACTGTGGTGTAGGCCAGGCAGTCGGCCAGCTCAGCGCTAGACAGGCACGCGTGAGGAAGAGACGCTCTGTGGAAATTGCAATCTGGAGGAGGCTGGGCCAGGGAGGGAGGAAGCCTACCGCGTTCCTGGGTCCTGCTGCCTGTCTGGGCACAGGCTCATTGCCTAGAGCTGTAGGCTTGCTCTTGTCTCTGTTCTTTCTTGAAAAATGCACACAAAACCTGGGATGTTTACTTTCTCATCTCTATATGGCATCCTGCCATCTTGTGGAAGAGATGTATGCAAGAGGTGCGATGGAAATAACTGGCCTTGGCTAAACTGGAGGCTGCTGTCTTAGGTCATGTATGTGCCTTGAATTGTGTGCTTGGTTCTCTTTGTTGGTTTCCGTAGAAAATGAATTCAAAAATATTTTGACAGCGATGTCCCTTTTGCCCTGGTCTATCTCAAAAACAAACACACAACCTAGAACACCTTCAAAGCAAGTGGTAGATGGACTCAAACAAATCTGCAATGGGATGCACTTGAAATACTTTTAAGTCACTTCTACAGAAACTTGTGTGATGGCTGTTACCTTTGAGATGTGCCAAGAAAAGGAATATCCTTAACTGATGGTGCTTAATTAATTAGTGTACATGTGCGTGTGGATTCTACCTACTTGGGACTTAAATGTGCCTTCCAAAAAAACCTCAATTTGTGAGAATGCTGGACATTCGTGCACACCCATAATTAATGTTAGAAGTTCATTTAATGGAGGTGATTCATTATTAAAATGAGTCTAACAAGCAATTTTACTGTTTGTTCTGTTTTCCAGCCAATTCAGGATTTAGCAAGCAGCCCACCAGAGAGCTCATTCCAGAAACTGGCACCCAGTGAACATAGGTACACCTTATTGAGGGAAAAAGATGAACTTTAAAAACTTGAAATAATCTTGCAAGCCTTTCAGAAAGCAGCATTGAATTCTGTGTGGTGGAAATAGTAAACCTATATTTTCATAATTCTATGTGTATTTTTATTTTGAATAAACTGAAAAAAAAAAAAAATTTCTCCCCAGGCTTGTAAATACATTTGTTTGGTGGGTCATTCTGTACAGCATCTTTCAAACAGTACGTTCCTAATGCTATAGTAAAATATCAGAGACCCATCCAGACTCTTGATCTAACTCTGTTCTGTAAAACTTTTATAATCCAAATGAAGGTATCCTTGCCAGAGACATGCTGTTAACTTGCACTATCCCATTAAATAGGACTTTTGGGTTGTTTTCTGTGTAACCTTGGTAGTATGTGCTTTTTCTTCTTCTTCATGTGAACAGCTATCCTGGTAATCTATTTCTTTGTCACATTTTTCTCCAACTTCAGAGGGTCTTCTATTCTGGATACTTGGGAGGGGAATAAATTAAAGTTTTACAGAATTTCGTGTGGTGCTTTACTGGGTGTAAATTTTGAAGTAATTAAACAATTCTGGCTATTAAAATACAAGCAAGGAAAGGAAAAGTTTTAATGAAAATGGCTGTACTTTGCATGAAAGGGCTGTATTGACCTGCTCTGATTTTCTGGAATTACCAAGATGGCTATACTATCCACACAGCTGCATTGAAAGAACACGAGTGTTGGAAACCCTTCAAAGTAGGAGAAGATTAGGGGTGGGCTGGCATCTTAGTTCTGTGAGTTTTACATTAATCTCTGTATGTATGTGTTACGATTAGTGGTTTGGTTGTTTTGGTTTTTTTTTTCTTTGTATCTCTGCCTTCCTGGCAGATATTTACTTTCCGAACAACCATTGCAAATTTTCAGTTACTCTTTTTGTCTGTCTTGTGCCTTATTTATTACATATTCTTTGAATTCTGTGCTGAAGAAGGAATTACTACTTTCCTTGTGGGCTTTTCTGTTGAGCATAGTACCAGAATATATGGGCTTTTCTCAACAAATCTTCAGGCTGCCTGGTGAGATGAACATATAGAAACTGTAACATGGAAAAATATCTGTTAATTTGGTGTGCATAGCTGGAGATGAATCAGTGTTGGATTTCTACAGTACCCTTACTACAAAGAATCTGGGTCTGTGAGTTGGGCCCCTGAGGTTTAGTGTCCTTAGAAGTAAGCTTGTTCTTTGGATAGGTGGACTGCTGGGTTCATGTTTACTTCAGTGAGTTCCCCAACTTCTGCGGTTCACAGCTCAAGATTCCTTTTGCCTCTCACCTAGATGCAACCTACTCAGTTATTGACAGAAGACTTGACATGGTCCAGTGCAGCTGTGGCAAAAGCTGAGCCCAAGAGAGGGTGCTACATCAAACCCCTGCAGCGACAGGTACATGAGCTTTCTAGGGGATGATTCTGATGAGAGTTGCTGGAACCTACCAACACCAAGCTACAGCTACATCCTAGCAGATGCAGAACTGGTAGCTAAAGAACATGTCAAGATTTTTTTGTTGGCAGGCAGATTTTTTTGTTGGTTTTGTGATTCTGCATTTCAGGGTGCAGATTAAGTGCTTGAAAGCAAGGTCTTCTCCTGTCCTGTTCTCCATCTCATGCCAAATCAAGCATTTTTGGCAGCTGAGTCATACCACCTTCCAGTTGGAATCTGAAGATGTGACCAGGGTATGGTTTTAAGGCTGCCACTACCAACTCCTGCCACAGGAGTTGGTCAGGCACCTGAAATTTTAGTCAGTTCCTGCATGGTGCCTACAAGCACTCATCTTACTCCTCTGAGGTTCCTATTTTTCCTTGGGATTCTTATTTATAAATGCTGTTTGGTGGAAGACATCTAAACTTCCCCTCCGGAGAGAGATGCTACCTCAGTTATACACCTAACAGTCCTGTGGCTGGTGCTTTTAGCTAGAGAGTGAAAGAGATGAACCCCCTCTGCCATTCCTTAATTCAAGTTTGCTTTTCTCATAAGGACTTAGACCCAAAGCTTTGGCATCCCAGCACTAGGCAGACAATTAGATGTGCACTCAAGTCATTTCATTGTGTATTCATTGGAGTTGGACCTGATTCTCCTGGGTTCTTCATGACCATTGGCCAGGCTGTACCAACTTTCAAGAGATTTTTTTTTTTTTTTTTTTACTTATTTATTTTATTTGTAAGCAGAAGGTTGAACAGCTGAAGTCTAGGGAAGTCTAGCTGAAGTCTAGCCTAACATGATGTTGAGTATCACTTGAGCTTTTGAGTATCTGATGTTAGAGAATTTGCCTAGAGAGTGCAAGTGCTGGACAAAATGCGAGATGTGTTTCAAATCAAGCCCTTAGACTCTGATCACCTGCATCAGTGGTTTTAAGCATTTGGGGCTCAGCTAACCGCTCCCTTCAACACTTCCGGGGGCTTTCAAACAGTACTAGTGTTATCCTCATGGAACAAAACCATCCCGAACTCTCTTTTTATGGAGCCTACATCTTAGCTAGTGTATGTGTTACTAGATGCATGCACATTCAGGAACTTGTGTTAATTTCAGTGAATGTAAATATTTCTATAACTGAAGCATGTGTTTGGTAACTCAATACAGAATTCTTAAAATCTTGGTAATGCAATTATTTTATAAATCTCTCACAAATTTTATATTATTTTAGATGCTGAAAGGAAATAAACCCCAACATTCTCAATAAATGCTACAACCAGTCTGATAGGCAAAAAACTTTTTATTTGGTCTGAAATAATTATTTATAGCTTACATTTCTTCTGACTAACATGCCTAGCAATTTAAATGCTAGTTTAGTTACTCAGATGTCCATGTTTCTTCACATATGTAAATAATCCATCTATTTTTAAAAATCATCGCTTAAATAATAGTCTCCCAAGTCTAGTGTGTACACAATTTTTTGAAATTGCTTCCTTAAGACGCAAGGAGGAAGAATAGTTTTTGTGCTAGACATCTCATTAAATGAGTGCATACCAAGCTGAATTTGTGTAAGCTGTGTCAGGAATTCAGTTTTATTAATGTAGATTGTCCTGGCATTAGTCCAGCCTGGGGGGAGGGGGTAGAGTCCACAATGTCTCTGATGCGGCTGCTGTCACCTAAATGCACAAGGTTTCGAGGCATACAGTAGGAAGGCAGACATAGCTTTTTAAAAACATACAAATAACCAACCACAGTTTCTGATTAAGAACAGTTTTTTCCCTTAGTTTCTTTCTTTAACCATAGAAATTAAATATCAAAGGAATGAACAGCCTTAGTATGAAGTTGTTACAAGCTCATTAAATGTGTTTACATCAAATGGAGATGCATTTAAAAGCGCACTTCTCCTGACAGGAGCAAATGAGCTGAATTACTTGGGTCATGTTTTCCATGCCAGCTGACTTTACAGATGTAGGCAGTGTGGCTTTAACACATGCAGTTTTTGACAATGTTGGTGATTACTTGTGAAAACTGTTCTTGCATGCGTTGCTTCCCTGAGCCTCAGACCTACTTAAAATAGACACAATGCGCTGACTGATAGCAATTTCGATCATATTTTAAAAGTAAAAAGGAAGAACTGTTCAGAAAAAGATACTTGTGCTGTAACTAACAGTTGCTTACAGTGTCTCTAGGCACAGAAACTTACAATCTCACATTAGCAGAGTTATTTCCAATGATTGTATCAAAGTGCTGGTTAAGAAAAGGGAGCTCTTTCTACAGGATGCTTCCTTTTACAGTGTTCCCTGCTAAGGAGCCTCATCACTGAACACTGACTTCAGCATTCACTTAATAAAATTGGACTCGAGCAGAGCTCAGGATGAATTGAACAATTTAAAAACTTTAAAAAGCAGCTTCCCAACCTCAATTTCTGTTCTCCCAAACAGTAGCAGCAATAGTGTGGGAACTGTCCTGGAAGGATGGAGGTAGAACCATGTGCTGAAGAGTAGATTATGTGACAATAAAAACATGTTAACACCCCCATATTTAACAATATAAATTCCAGAAGCAAAAGGCTTCTTAAGCAGCAAAATAAGGATGGTAAGAATACAGGCATCCGCTACAAAAAGCTAGCAAAAGCATTAACAACATCTCAGCCTATATGGGCTCCACAGCATGTCCCAAAATCTTGAAAAGGCTGGGAAGCTACCCCACAGTGTGGATGGGAGCAGAAGTTTCGGAACTGAACGGTACGCAGGAGTTGTGCAGCTGACCTGAAAAAGTGGTTCAAATGCTTACAAATCAGGTTGATGGTTTCAAAACAGACCCATCATCTGGGGCTGTCAGCTGCTACTCGCACCGTTTAAGGGGTAACTCCCTGGACTCGCTGCTTCACCAGCTTTGACCTGGTGCCTAATGCCACCCTTGAGGGGTAACAAAGACCACTGAGGGAGTGGGCTTGGCTGCAGCACGGCCTTCCAGGATCTCCCACCAGAGCACCGGTGGCGACAGGAGCTGAGAGGCAAGGGCAACATCTTGCAGTGAGCGCTGCTTAAGTAAGCTGAGGCTTTGGGCTCAGAATGCCAGTACTTCATCCTGTACGGTGTTCTCAAGACAAGCCAAGTCATTGAAAAGCCACGGAAAATTATTGCCTGCAGGGCTGCTGCTTAGACTGTTTAATTCTTAACCACACCTTGAACAAGATGAAGGATTTACAATTTTTTTTAAAAAGTAACTGAAAAAGGGGAAAAGCTGCTTATGATGCTGATCTAATTTGGCTGATGGAGGTAGGTGTGGGAGATACATCAGGATTTTTTTCCCCCCACATTGCTCACTCAGCATTTTCCCCTTCCCCTATGGCAGCTTATGCTTCCCTGTGCGTTACTGTATGGGTATAGTCAGTTGTCCTGGGGGGATACACAGGAGGAGTTTGGGATCCAGAGAAATTAAAGTAAATGCAAAGTACTATGACCGTGAAAGGCAGATAGAGCTTATTTCCTTTTCTTTGGAGCGCTACAATAAAAGCTCCAGCTTCTGGGTGGCGTTCATAGGAAAGCACTAGGGTTTTCCAACTCTCTCTCTTCTGCAAGACACTGTGGAAATTTGGCATGAAGCACCTGTCACCCATCATTACAGCTGTGCATACAGCTCACCTAAGAATTTTATATTTAAAAGTTATCCATATGAATCTCAAAGGACGTTGGCAATAACACATCTAAAAAGAGAAGTTCTGGCATTACCCTTTCACCCCTCCCAAGAAACAGTACTGTTGTCAAAATTCACACAACTCAGCCTTATATTTAAAGCATAAGGCTGCAAGTCTGTCATTAGCACGGTTACTACGCTTTTGTTACTAGTCATAATGAATCTATACTTCAGCTGGATTTTTTGGCACTTTGGCAAGAAAGCTCTGGACAGCTGCAAGAGACCTGCTCAATCATTTTTTGTTTTCTTCTTTGTATCAATTTTCCACCTGTGAAACCCAAAATCCCACCGCCAAGTGCAGCTGCAATTCCTGCCACTTTGAAGCCTGCAAGGAGACCGATAGGACCCCCCACCACTCCACCAATGACTGCACCTGCCACAGGCAGAGCTGCCAGCTTGTATTTTGCAGCCTGTAAAGTGGAAAGGAAAAAAAAAAAAAAAAAGAAGAGAGTTAGAATACTTGCCTGTGGTGATGTGTGTTTTCCCCTCACTGCTCTTGGCAAGGATTTGAATGCTCAGTCATAAATAAACTTTACTAATTAGTATTTTAAAAAAAAGATGATCTACTATGCCACACGTAAGACAGAACGTACTAAAACCAACTCAAAATTGAGGTCTCTCCTGCGTGCAGTTGTGAACCAGGTCCTTTTACGTGGTTCTGGCTGATTATTTATACTACTTATTACCTGGCCTCCATCATTAAACCAAATGAGAAACTGCAAAAATGCCCAGACATTTCAGTCACATGCCTGAATCTACGTTTGGGGCTTGTTAGCAACTGTCACTGACATCTACATTGAACAGAACTGAAATTGCATGTTATAATCAAACTGTTGTTTTACACTTATTTGATTCTTGTCAGCCAACTGCTGAATGCTCTTGTCTTTACAGATAAAACAAAGTAGCAACAGAATAGCATAAAAAAGATAAAGAAAAAAAAAGTATTTCCTAGACTGGATGTGACAGAAAATTACCAGAGAGATTGATTATTTTTTTTCCCTGCTACCTGTGGGTCATTTCTTCCTTATTTCCTTAATTGCTGGCTCCCTCAGCACTAAAGACGGCAGATCAATTGGGTTAATACAGGGGATTGCTGGGAGGCAGAGTACCATTGATTCACCAGCAGGAGCAGATCCCTACCTTCCCCAAGTTTTTGGTTCCCTCTTCAACATTCACAGCAGCACTGTTGACATGGTCTTCAATCCTGTCAATCTTCTCCTGCTGAGCCTAGATGCAAAGGAATTATGAGTGAGGTGACCTGCTGGGAAGCAGCAGTGAGCCAATACACACCATTTTAATGCCTGTAATCAGGGCCCCACAGCCACTTTCATCTGCTACACACCGCAGCCATGCAGCCTTAATGGTGGTTCATTAACAGCAGCTGATAAACTGTGCTGAAACTACAAACTTACTTAAAAAAAAAAAATAATCTTAACTATTAAGTAATAATATGGTGTGGGTATTATACAATGTGTTGCTGCAGTTAGAGAAAACAACCCAAAACATGTGATTTCTAAATCTTTTCTGTGAATAGATGAACTCACATTCCAAAGGGAAAAATAGCCCAAACTAGCCTTTTTGTTTCCTGCTGAGTTTCACATTAAAAAATAAATTCTATAAAGAGCACTTATAAGATCAGTACCAACTCCAACATACAAAGCTGCACCAAGAAATCTAAATAGAAGTGTTTAATTATGACATTATAAAAGATTGACTCAACTTTAAAAGTAGTGACAGCACTGAAAATATACTTGCTGTTGCTCTGTGTTTTACTGTTTGATTTTATAAAAACGTTCCATCCTTTCTCCAAATGCAGTCAGATTCCCCTACAGTCTCTCTCAGAGAACACCAGAGTGGAAGATAAAGGGGTTTGTTTGTTCTTATTTTAATCTCAGCAGTACCCAGGGTGTTTTATGTCACAAAATAATGAGATAGCTAATGCTCAGCTTAAAATAAAAGGCATTCTGAACTTGAATTTTCCTCTTTCTAATTCAGAAACTGATGAATCCACTAGCTCTGATACCTTCATCTACTATCCAATCCACACACTTTATATACTTCCTGTTATAACCAATGATGGTTATGTGTAAAATCCAGGAAGCCCTGGGAACAGGAACTCTTATTTTTAGCTAAGGCTGCTGACATTTAGGCTACCAAAAAAAAAAAATTTTGCAGTACCTCTCCAGCCTAATTAATCTTAGTCTTTTTTTTTTTTTTTTTAATATATGAAGCAGCACGTGTTCAGCAGAAAGGATAAAATCTATTTTATCTATCCCAACTAACCTAACAACAAGGAGATTAAAGAACTCTCCTAGGAGATGAGGACTGTGGGTTTAGGTTAGTTCCTGAGGCACAGGAAGAACTAAACATTGGGAACTGAGTGTGGATGATGAAGATGCACAACCTTTTGGCAGCTACATTTGTGAGAGCAGAGAAGGCTATGACGAAAGTTGAGATTTTTCAGAAACTGATCAGAAACTTCAGATTTTTCTAGTACTCCTGATGAAGCCAGGAAAAGTACCTGACACCCACTGTGCGCAGTGAAGGCCACTGTCATCATTATGATGAGAAACTGTAAAAACGAATGGGACCTGGGCAGAAGTCTGTAGTCAACACTGCAGAGATTCTGCTGAGGTTCAGCTTGTGGCCAAGGGCACTGGCTAGAACACCAGTACTTGCTCTGGTGACAAGCAACTACTAGCACTAGCGCTGAAACAGAAGACTACTGCCTCCTCAGAAAATTACCTTGACAGAGCCTGAGTCACCAGGAGAGCCACAAAGATACTTGTAGCAATGGGTCACCCATGCAGAGAAGGAAGAGCTGTTAGTTTTCTAACCAGACAGGGCAGCTGACTAGTTAAACTAATACTTTTGAACAGTCCTCTTCTGTTGGCACTTGAAAAACAAAACCCAAGCCTTTCACCTTACTGCTAGGCAATTTGGTGTAAGCAGTAAATGCATCACCTACAACTTTGTAAAGTATCTAATGTATAGGCTTCGAAACGACAGGTGTATTTACCATGGTTCCCACGTAGCACAGACAGAATCTCAGCTCACTGTGAGGAAACTGCTCTGCCTCTACCGGCATTTCCCTGAAGTTCCTAACAGTGACTAGGATTTCATAATCTTAAATATTGGACTGAATAAATTCAGTTAATGTTATTCTGCTAGTGATACTAGCTCAGCCTGAGTTCAGATTAATCTTTTTGTACAAGATTTTATCTGGAATAGAATGCAGAATTAATACTTACATTGACTAAGAGAGAAAAATCAGTCACCAACTGGCTAAGCTGAATCAAGTCCTACAAAAAAAAAAACAAGTGTTATTTTGTTGTTGCTAAACACAAGAGCACCAACGTGGCAGTAAGGGAGTTCCAACATACCTCCTCTAAAGTTTCCCAGGACTCAGCTGCATTTTCTTCCTGAGGTATTTTGGGAAGCGGGGAGTAGATCTGGATCAAACTTTGGGCGCCGTCCTTGACTTCTGTGTTATATAAAGTTTCTGAATGAGAAGCATTATGCTTATAAATAAATGCACTGGATGAGAATGCAGGTGATGTGCAAAGTTTCTCCCTCTTAATGTTTCTCAAGGATAAATTGATATTTAACCTAATTCAAGCCAAGCAACAGCCCTGAAAATTATCATAAAGGGAAAATCTCACAGCACTAGAGAGTTTCTTAAAAGGAAGTTATTGCTGAAGAAATGGATTCATTTCTATCAGTGCCCGTTCACAATCAGTTCTGAGAATTATATTAAATTATCCTTCTGATTTCAAGGCCAGTTAATGAATTTTGTATCAACTGAGCTAAGAAAACTGAGCTTGGGATAAAATCTTTTTGTTTACATACAACACATAAAAACATTGAGCTTCTAAAACTGAACAGGCAGTTATTCATTTTATGATTTATTATTATGCTACCAGTTTGATTTTCAGCCATTTGGGACAAAAAGAAGCTGGATGGAAAAGCTTTCAAAGTAAAAGCAGTGAAAACCAAGTGACATCAGCATTCGGTGCGGGATCCAGTTGGGTAACGGTACTGTGAGGATGGCAAACACGTGAAGGTCAGCGGTGCAAAGGAGATATTCTCAAGTATCTTCCTTTCTAAGTCACCTGGTCTGAATGCAGAAGGCATTAGGACAAAGTACGGTGGGAAAACAGGGAATGAGAGACAGCTAGGTGGTACGAGGGAGAGCGGATATAATGGACACACACACACACACACGCACACGTGTATGCCTCCTCCAGTCAAAGAGCCCAGTCCTGAGCCACTGTGGATGTAACGGACATGTGCGTAATTATGGACAAGTAATGATGTGGTAATAAAGAATAATAACAAACATGTTTGGCTTCTCATAGCAAGGACTGAGGAATAGCTTGAGAGTATGAAAGGCAGACTGGAGAAGGTATGTATGTAAACAGCGTGCACAGATCGTGTTGATTTAGACAACTTCAATTTCTGAAGGAAGATAGCGACTTTAGTAGGACACTGATGTTTCCTTCCTCGGGAGGGCAGTATCAAGAGAAAGCTTAATATGGGGATGACTGCTTAGATATGTCTAATAATATTAAACTGTAAATACTGCATTAAAATCTTCTTTAGAAACAACAAATGTGCCAAGGTACTATAATAATATGCCATAACTGTTACTACAAAAGATATGAACAATGGAAAATAAATAAAAATAATAATATTCATTAAAAAATCAGTAATAGTGCATGCTTATTCATGGAATTAATTTAAGAGAAAATAAAAATTATACATTTTCATAACATTTGTCCATTTCTCAACATTTTTATCCAAGTATCTCAAAATACATTAAGGACCTAATCTTACTACTCTCAGATCAACAGAAGTCTAACATCCATGACGCCGCTATTCAGCCATAATTACTAAGTAAGCTGAGTAGCTGAGTAACACAGATGGAGTAAGTGATTTGGGGTTTTATTTTGGTCTCATTTTTCTTTCTAACTATTTCTACCCCTTTTCCATTAAAAATCCAGACACGGAAGGCACTTCACCTTCTACAATCATTACCTGTCCTTCCAGAATATATTTTTAATCTGTAACATCAGAGTAATTAATGTTATATACTGCGTTCTCAAATACTCCTTTTCCTTTTCAGTATAACTAATCACATATCCAAATGTGTGCATTTTTGGATAAACCAATTCTGCTACATATTCTGACATTTAACATTGGTTTTGAGTATTTTACTCCATTTCAATCCTTCGCAATCCTATTTCAAAATCAAGTTTCTTCTGCCAAGAAAAGCATACTCTTCCCTAATCAACCAATTGCATGCCAAATTGGTTGAAATTAAAATACTCATAATTCAAAAGAAAAAAATGCTCACTGAACAAAACTGCTTCCTCACAAATTATGTTCCCTACTCTGGTCTGTCCTTAACAATCTGCTGTGGAAAAACACATCCTTCAAAGTACATAAATGAAAGTGAAGTTTTGCATGATGGGAGAACTTAATAAGTAGGTTTACACTGTTATAATTTTCTAATAACTAAAAAATAGTGGGAAAGAATTCCTCAAGACAATTCTTTACTCATTTCAAAAAACTAAAGTAAAGAACAAGAAGGGTAAGAGAAGGTGAAGTCACATTTGGGCGGAAAGTATCAGTAAGAAATTTGTGTTCACTGGTTGATGTTTTATCAAGTCTAACCAATTTTAATAGAACTGAGAATTGAAGTGGCTCCACCAGTTCACTCACAGCATCTCCACAGACATGCAATAATACAAAACACCTCTGCAGATTTCATACAGCAGCTTCACATCTCATTACACTCAAGATAAAAATCTAATGCTCTGGAAGATTCAATATGTTGCTTAAAAGATTTTAGTAATTTTAAGAGTGGAGTCTCACCTTTTGTTAATATTTATTTAAAATGCAATTAAATTCCATTTCTATCAGACCTGAGCTGAGGATGGTGAAGGGACCACATCATTTCACTGACATGCCTTCTAAATGGGCGATTTGAATTTGTAAACTCCTTCCTTCCCTACCAGATGGGAAGCAACAAGCTACAAAGAAGGGGCACACTGAAGCTCCTTTGATTAAGATCAGCAGCCAAGATGTGCTTTCAGGACTGCAGCCTGTAAGCACAAAAGAATAGGCAATGTATTGCATCTGTGTTAGCAATTCAACAGAACTGCTTTCACCATCAGGCAAACATGAAAAAATATGTTTAATTGTATTTAGTTGTCTGCCTGCCTGTACATTTCACTTTAAATAGGGTGAATTATTTCCATATTCTTGAGGGGACTTAACGAGCATGTCATTCCAATAAGATTTTTCTGTTCTTCTCATCCCAGTCTTCCTGATCAATTTCTCGTCTTTCTGAAGAGCAGTGATGCTCAATGTCCTCCACACTTTAAAGGTATTTCAGATTAAAAAAGCAGTCCCGTTCTTTGAAATTAAACTCTAGTTCCCATTTACCACCCATGTAACTGTTAGAAAAGCAATAAGCCAGGACAAGGCCTTTCCAATGAAATACCAGAATGTATTGCGAACAACTGCAGCAAGTTACCGAAAGAAGAGATATTTTAAAACTAATTCTGATTGTAAGAGATGAGCTCACAAAGAGCCTGAAAGTAAAGGCTAATACCATTGAGAGGGATCACTGATTATCAGAGCTCACTACTCTGAAACTCAGACTAAAACACTAAAGACAATGAGCTCCCCCTAAAAGAGATATCAATAAATTCAGCGAACTGATTAACAGAAACTATGGGGAAGAAGTTCCTAAAGGATAAAGGACTGCAGAAGAGCTGGCAGCTACCAAGAAAATAGGCTATGCTGCAGATGACAGCAATTTCTCCTGATGCAGAGGAAAATGTTTATGGCTTCAGCAAAAGCTCTTCAATGCCCTGGATATGAAGAATTTGACACACAGTTAAGATGAGTCCAAGGAATAATATAAGCATGGAAAGTGAGTATCATAAAGACTAGGACACAAATAAATTGCTACTACCAAGGGGCATAAATGGTAGCAAGAAAGTTCCTATGAACGCTTTTCAAGTCAGAGGAAGACAAAAGAAGTGTAAGTGCACTGGCAGGTAAAGAAAGAAAATAACAGATGATGACCTACAGAAAGGCCAAGTCAGTCCTCGTACAAACAAGTAGCTGTCAAAATAGGTATCAGAGACACAGAAATGAAATTCTACTACCTCCTCCTACAGTTGCAGATCTGGTTAAAGAGGCATCCTCCTGTCCTTCGAGTTGCTTTTTAAGTTCTTCTGCAGATTCAGAATGGAGCTGCAGGAAGTCTTTTACGGCAAATGAAGCTTTCTCTTTAACTGGATTTATCATTCTCTGCAGAACTGGGATGTCTTCCTGTCGGACTCGCAAACAGAGCTTCTCCATCTCTCTCATATTGGCTCGGAGTTGCTGTAACAGTTTTAAGAGTTATTTTGTAGCTTACTACATAAGAGCACCAGACACCCTCTGTGTCTGGGAAGAAACTATCATCTTGATTATCTTTAAATAATCATTAAAGTGCCATTTCTAAGTTTTAATAAATTATGACCAAAAAGACCCTCAAAAGTTCCAGCTTTCAAGCAATCCCTATGTTCCAAGTCACCTCTCCGCTACATCCGTTTTTGTTTCCAGACTGCACTGTCTGACTGCAGCTGGTTCGCCTGTCAAAGATGCCCCCAATCGCCGTGAAAGCCCATGCTTCTGATACACAGCGAGTCCTTCCCCTGAATCCATCCTGGGTCTCCCAGACTCTGTTATTTGTGACTCATTGCTATTCCCTGCTCTGTCTGTATGGCTCCTGCAGAAGAGTCACCCCGTGAAAAACACAGCGCTCTGCAGAGAAAGGATTTGTTCTCACTTAAGGCAGCTCAACCTGGAGAGGATCACTTCTGAGTAAATGATCCACCTCCCACTCTCCCTAAGGCGGATGACAGTCCTGCAGTCAACGGCGATACTGTCACCTCAGCCAGAGCTCAACGCTCTCCAGAAAGGAAGGCACCGGTACTTCCGAGCACTTCCTACTTGGAGATGCCACTACATCGAAACCAGCTCGCTAAGTCTGGTGTATTTTTTTATATTGGCTTGTGCGATGTGAAGTCACTCAGTTCTCTACCTATTAAAAAATAAATGGAGGCGGCAGCTCCCAACACAACGGTCTCTACACCTGGACATACTGCTAAAAGGCTTTTTGGACATGGCCTACTTTCCAAAAGGAAAATGAAGCTATTTGCCTCAGAAGGTCAAGGAGGAGATGGCACCTATTATCTTCTCTGGTGAACTAATTTATCCATTGTATCAGCCATCCACAAAACAAGAGAGGAATATTTTTAAGCTATCCTCATGAATATTTTTATTTTCTTACTGTCAATTTTATACTTTATCCATTTCTCCAAGTAAAGAAGTCAGCTTGTTTTATTTTGAGTTTAAAATAAAGTATTTAAGTAATTAATTCACTATGCAATTACTGACATTATTTTGGTGTCTGTGATCCATTTAGGACCTTGCCAAAATATTTACAGAAGTTGCAACAAGTTAAAATAATGTCCAAATAAAGTAAGTGATTGCTTCTCAAATTGATTTTTTTTTTTAAATAAGCGGCTGCAGTGATTATAGCACTTCAGGATACAGTCATTCATAAGCCCCAACTACTCCAAAACTATAATTTTCATTTTGTAAAGACAACTTCAGGGACAAAGGAGAAGGATTAATCTTTTTTTTGCAATATTTATATTCCTTCTTCAGAAGAAGGATGAATCTATTTGATTGGAATATCAAATATGATAAAATACAGAAATATTTCTTTAGTTACAAGAGTTTTGAGAAGATACAAACTATTCACAACTAGCAAAAGGAGTTTGTGTGCAGGCACCTCCTGTGAGATAAATTTCTGTCTACAGCAAAAATAGAGGGTTTTTTTAATTGCCTAGGCTTTTAAAAATCTACAAATGCACACAACTTTTATTTTTCTACAAATGAAAAGAAGAAATTCATAGTTTAAATTATACCACTCATTGTTTTTATCTAATTACAAAAAAATAAGGCCATTATAAAAATAATATTCATTGCATTATATTATAAGATGATATAACAAATTATACTATTTATTGCACTGTTTACCAATTGTTTTGAACATTCTTCTCACAGCAGAACAATTGAATGGATTAACACCAGTGAGTGGTTAGAAAAAGAAAGGTACAGGTACAGGTAATCCCTTAGAAAGGCAATATTGCTTAACTGGAAAAGCAAGGTCTAGATGGAATTTATTTTATTTATATACATTAGTAGAATTATTTTTTTAACATGTATGAAAAAACAATAGAAATGTAGAGAAGAAGGAAACTAATTCAACAACAAATTGAAGTAACACTGCATGAGCCATACTAAGCAATCAAATAAAGAACTATAGATTCATAAAAATAATCTGTCAAATTACTAAGAGTTTATTCTATTGTATGCTTAAATTAAGAGCAATATTAGACAATTTGAGCTGCATTACTTAAGGATAACCTCAGGTAAAAATACTGATTAACAATTAAAAAAAGGGAGATACAAAAAATAACTTTGTAAGATATTGAGTTGAATTAGAAACATGGTACCCAATAATTTTGCTCATCTGTTTCTCATCTTAATCTAACAAGCTACCTTGCTCTTCCTGTTACAGAATCATGGAATGGTTTGGGTTGGAAGGGACTTTAGAGGCCATCCAGTCCAACCCCGCCGCAAGAAGCAGGGACATCTCCAACCAGATCAAGTTGTTCGGAGCCCCATCCAACCTGGCCTTAAATGTTTCCAGGGATGGGGCATCCACCACCTCTCTGGGCAACCTGTTCCAGTGTTCCACCACCCTCATTGTAAAAAACTTCTTCCTTGTATCTAGTCTAAGTCTACTCTCTCTTAGTTTAAAACCATTACTCCTTGTTCTATCGCAACAGGCCCTGCTAAAAAGCCTGTCCCTATCTTTCTTGTAGACCCCCTTTAGGTACTGGAAGGCCACTATAAGGTCTCCCCAAAGCCTTCTCTTCTCCAGGCTGAACAACCCCAACTCAAGGTCTGCCCCTAAGTACTGAAAAAGGGAGAAGGTCATCACTGCCAGTGATTTGGCATTTGGCACCATGTGCCAAAATTTTCAGTTCATACATTCTTGGAATTTCATTTAGAAGACAAAACAGACTATCTAGACACAACATTTAATTATCTATTTTGTGAGAATTATATGCAGGGGACCAAATGAAGTTGATTCTGCTGCTTTGTTTCAGGAAACGAAATTATTATTATCCTGTCTTTGACCATAATGGAGACAAAAAACAATACGCCAAACAAAATGTTTCACATGTTGTGAAAAAGTGACAATAGTGAGTTTGGATGAGCTAAAAATGCTTCCAAAGCAGTTTCTTAAAAAAAAAAAAAGAAAAAAAGAAAAATTCCCAGCTGAAATTGAGCTAAAACGTAGCTCTGCTAGGGATTTGCATCACTGCAGCTGCAGTTGGGGCAAATTACCAGTCTAGCCAATGCATGAGTATAACGAAGACGGTTACTGTGCAGTGACCACCACAACCACCAACTTGCTGCTGGAGTTTTCAAAAGTCATAGAATCATGGAATGGTTTGGGTTGGAAGGGACCTTTAAAGGCCATCTAGTCCAACCCCCTGCAAGGAGCAAGGACATCCCCAACCAGATCAGGTTGCTCAGAGCTTCATCCAGCCTGGCCTTGAACATTGCCAAGGATGGGGCATCCACCACCTCTCTGAGCAACCTGTTCCAGTGGTCTACAACCCTCACTGTAAAAAATTATCCTAATTGCTATAGCATTTTCCTTATGTCCAACATAATGTGTCTTCCCTTAGTTTAAACAAGGTATTTCTAATCCGCTCTGTTCGAAACAGAGACAAGCTCTGTACTCTGCAACCAGCATGCCACTTTCAGGTGTTCTTTGGGCAAAACAACTACTTTGTCACTCTTTCCAAATAAGTCTAGTTTTCTCTATTCCCAATTATTTTTACCGTCCTCCCTGAATACTCCGCAATCAGTCCATAGCTTCCTTAAAAGTGTGGTGCCAAAACTGGACTAACTATTCTACCTGGGATCCTACTAATGTTGAACAAAGAGATCATATGAAAAACTGCACTGACTGCTCTCCTGTTTATACATCCCATTACGTTATCTGGCTTTTTTGTATCACTACCACACTACTGGTTCATTTTTACTCTGTGTCCCTCAAGTCCTCTTCTGCAGAAGTGCTGCCCAACAGCTTCCCGTGCTGGATCTATACAGCCAATGATTGTCCTCATCCTCATCCAAAATACACTGAATTTTCAGGTCTCTTCTCAACATCATTATGAATTCTAATTCTGTTCTCTTCACCAGAAACCCTTAGTCTCAGCTTTATGCTGTTTGGTTTCATTATATAGCAACAATACGCAATGTTGCGCAGCTATGATGCTTTCATGCCTAGGTCTCAAAGGACTTTATTGGAGTAAGGTTCACTGTTCTTCTTGAACAGATGCAGAACTGAGAGAGGGACACAAAGTCCAAGCCCAGTTTTTCTAAAGTGTCCACAAATTTGGATGTAAGTCTGCAAGATCCACCAGGTTGGTGTATTCACTATATTACGTGAATAAATATAATGGATTTCTTTTTCAGAAAAGTAAATGAGAAGTGGCAGGGTTTTCACAAGTACTGTGAAAAATCTATTGACTCTAACAACACACCCCAAACTGAAAGAAACAGAGAAGTCATACATAATGAAGTTGCACTGCTTTTCCATTCTTTTCAAAATCTTTACAAACACATTCAATAAAAAACAAAGAATAAATTATAAATTTCTATCAGAAAGTAAAATACAAAAGGAGAAAAATGAGCAAAAGGAGGGCTTCATGTAAACTTTAAAAAAAAAAAAAATCACCGTTGCTGAAAACAACTGTACACATCTGGCCATTTAGCTTACCTTATTAGTCAGTACAGTTTTAAATAAGTAAGAGAGGGAATGAGAATATGTATTCAGTTTTGAGAACTACCTTTAAAAACACAAAGTATCTTCCCCTGTTCTACTCCTTCTAAGTGGTTTATGAATGGGAATTCCTCTACAGACATCTTGGACATAAGATAAAAATGACACAGTCACTAAGGGAGAAGTATTTTCAGTATTTGTTTTTCAGAGTGTAATTTTTTTTCAATAATGGTGACAGCTGAATTTTCAAAGTAACAAAACTCTCCCTCCATTCCCCATGTTGTTATTTTATAGGAAGAAGTAAACAGCATCTCCAAACAAAGCCACCACCTTAAACTCTCTCAAACATGAATAACAGTTTTTAAAAAGTGCTGCAGTACCTTAGCTGTGCAAATGTAGTCTTGCCTTCACTTATTTTCTCTGGAGTTTGTTCAAAGTAATGAAGGATATATGTTACAAATTTTTTGGCATAGGTCAAAGAAAGTCTGAGTTTCAGGATGTATTTATCCTAGAGATGGCTATAGGCTGCAATAGTGAGCAGATTTTACATGATCCTTCATTGATACCACAATCTCCTGCAGCAATAAAGACACTCATCTACCCTGCTTCTTATGTTCTCCCAGTATATTTGCGTGGTATCCCAGAAAGATACCTGATTTGAAGACTACATAATTTTAAAAATGGTACAGAAGACATGAGCCGCACCACAGAGATTTGAAGATTCACACAAGAGAGTTGACTGAAAACCATCTTTTATTCATAATAATTTTCAGTTGAAATGGAATTTAGAAAGTGAAAAAGAGAAAAAAGAAGATTAAAAGTTGTTCAGGTAGCTTTCCAGGTTAGAGCAATGCAGTGGAGCGACTACATTTGTCTAGGTATATTTTGCAGAAGAGAGTCTCTTTTTGTGGGCTAGATACAGACTAAAGCCAGATCATTCATCCACAGTATTTTTCATTTTTTGTTCAACGCCTTGTATCCTCTCTAGTTACTGCATCATTTTTCTGACTATGAATATGATCAAGGCAGTCCTTAGGTGTTACAACAAAATACTGACACTTCATTGAAATGAACTTAAATCTTGCAATAATTAACTAATTGTCTGGCACAGTCAGCATATATGTCAGCAAAGCCTAGCAAAACTGTGTATTTATTCAGGCCTTCACACTTTAAGAAGTCCACGGACCATCCCCAAAAATGAAAATATACAAGAGCACATTCAGAAAAATTAATACACAGTATACAAGAGCTATTTTCTCAGTATTTTCAAAAGGGTGTCATCATGCCCTATACAAAGATTTCCCCGGTTTCTCCACTTTCCTTTTTAGAAGCTTTTAACGTGCATCCAGGAACCAGAAAGAGAGATATACATTTATGCTCATCTATACTTCTATTATAATTTTGACCATCATCAAAAGTACAACAGAAGTAATTATTCTGGGTAAACTGAAAATTCAGAAAAATGGCTAATTATGTGCACATGGATTAAATGTAGAGTGGCTGTGCATATATTTGTCTAAAACCTGTGGCGGATGCCTTGGGTCAATATTGACTTAGGGATTCCTAATGTATTTTTACAACATCTAATTTTGAGAGCAAAGTGTGTGCTGCAGAGAACATTTGGTATCACAATAATTAATCTGATTTCTTTGCAAACAAACAGATCACAAGTCCATTGGTAAACATTTAAACAGCTTACAGCAAACACATTCTACATGTCATATAATTTATCATCAAGTACTCCAGACTCCTAACTATTTAATTAAAACAAAGAGCCAGTCCACTCTTCTTGCATGGACCCAGACACTTGTTCTGCTCTCTGGGTATCAGAATGTGAACCACTCTAATGCATAACTTGTATCCAGATCTAAAAGCAATGAACATTAAATAAAATATAAGAACATTTATTTTGGCTGATAGTGAAAATGGCAGGCTTTAGATTCAAGACAAATACAAATGTTTCTACAGACAAATATGAGGTTTTATTACTAAAGGACTTAATGTATTTAAAAATATCAACACAATTACTTTTTCTGTAATTATTGATAGATCTTGTCCTGTTAAACAAGTGATACTGATAATAAAAGAGTTCTAAGAGCACAGACATACATGCTTACTACACCAAACCTGTTAAGATGCCATTGTTTTAATAGGACTTCCACCATTGCAAGACTTTTGATATTAAGAATAAACTTATATTCAAATTTCAAAAATACTTGGTGAAAATCAAAATAAACATTCAAACCTCCAAATAACAGAAAAATCAAGTAGATTTCACATATAACTTCCTATGATCTACACTAAAAAAGCTCATTAACACCATACAGTCCTCAAAAAGATACATAACTCCAGCTCTGCTTCCTGTCTAACACTTTTGTTCAATTGAGATTAAGTTCTTCTTTCTGAGGGCTTTTTTTTTCCATTTTTAGTCTGGTCTAATTTCCCATAGCAGTCAGTAAGACATTGCAACGAACATGGGAATTTACAGTACTTGAATTATGAAATACAGTGCTACCCCTGCTGGCAAAGCCTTGCTTGTCTAGATGCAGTTGTAGGTCACAAAAGGTTTGTTCTAGTAACAAAGTCATGGCCCTCCACCTCTGAAACCAACACAAGATGCCTCTCCTGCTGGCAAAGATATATCTGTCCCCAGAATTTTGCTGGTACCGCATGTTATAACCACTAGCTGCTATATCTGTGTCAGCAAACTTTGGAGTGTTTATTTGGTCTTTGTGTTCTTCTGTATTGATAATCTTCATTGGCTGTGTGCTATTTAGCAGCATGAAGGCTGATGTCTGGCACCAGCTTTTGCATCATTTTCATCAAGACATGCATTTTTTTTTTTTTTTTTAAAAACAGATGTGAGATTCCCTGTGTGCTGAGTTATGGGTGACTATGCATGAAGTCACTCAGATGATGCCACGCTGACAAGTGTCTCTAGTATTTCCTCCTTTGATGATATTATGCATCTAATGAGACCTGCACACCAAACTAGTAGTCCAGATGTTCCCTGTTCAGTCTGAAACCATGCTTTAACAGTATCCCTTATTGCAATTCCTGTCTTTTAATTTAGTAATATAAGAGGAGAGCTTGCAAAAGACCAGAGTCTCCAAACCTTTGTTTGTTCAAGAATCCTGAAACATTTCTGACTGTATTTGCTTCATAGGACACATTTAGTAAATCCCGACCTTTTAAATGAAGTAAAATGTACTTGTCAATTATACATCTCCATGAAGATACAGCCCTGAGGTAATCAGTACTATGTATGTAATTTAATTCCATTAATATAGCAGTCATTTTAATACCCTTACCTGAACTGTTCGTCCTGCATTAATGTGCTCTTCATGCAATCTGTCCCAGAGCCTGCATCTTTGATACTAAAATAAAGAAAAATACTCCATATAATTGCTATTTTGACAAACTGGCTACGCAGAAAAAAAAAAGAAACTTTCAGTAAATAATCACTTTAATTTTTCAAAATTGGCAGTAAGAAGCTGAGACATAGGCATTTCCACTGAAAAATTAGAGAGGTAAATGGCAATGTATTTTGTGAATAATTTTGTACAAAGTATTTTACTGCAGTGCAGATAATCAAGGTTTCAGCATCACTTTTTAACAACAAAGAGGTACTGCAGCATCCTGATACTACTGTGGCATAAATCACTCGGCGGTCAGTAAAACGAAGAGCAGATGGAGGAAAAAGGAATGGAAGAGGGGATAAGCAGCACTGGTCATGTAGGACAACAAGGTACCTGAGATTATTTATATAGAAAATTGCATTCATTACACAATACTACTGTCTACACTTACACTTACCATTTCTACATAGATACAAACACAGGGCAGATTTGGCACCCGCATGAGGCTTCACTAACTTCAGTGGGAAACTATTCATACAGCACATTCCACAGGACAGAGACCAGAGGAATTATTCCATTAGCAGAGAGCAAATTTTGCAAAAGAACTGCATATCATCACATATTAATCTTTTCATCAGTAAAAGAAATCAATCCCTGCTATTGGCAGTGGACATAAATATAAAGACATTATAACGAAAAATAATGGTAAACAGAACTAGAAGCTGTAATTCCTGGAATACGTGCTGAAACCATCAAAGAATGCATTTAAAACACTAGACAATATTAGAATATTCTTTTTAATTGTTTAAATAACAAGACAAAATATTTACCATGATTTGTGAGGCATTTTTTGTAAAGTTTAATTTCTCAATTTCTTAATACGCTTTGTTACCAATAAAAAACTTCACAGCCGATGTATTTCCTGAATTCTTTTCATAATTTTAGAGGCCACAGCTATAAAGATCACAAGTTACTCAGCTTCCTAAAATACAATGAGAAATCTGAAGTTACTTCTTATTTTCAGAGAAAAAAGTTCTTTCATATTAGGATTTTGTAGTGCTATGGAAAAGAAAAGGTTTAGTGTTCAATCAAGTCAAATTAAAGTGATTTTTCTAGGAAATCAGCAACTTCTGCATAAATTATTATGCAATTAAAATTACTGCCATTGTTATATAAAATAAGATAGACAAAAAAAGTCTGTATCAACAGTAGATCTTCCAGTTCAGTCATCCCTGAAAGAGTACTGAAACAAGAATTTCTGAAGGTGGAACAGAAAGAGTTTGGGGAAAAATTACCTTTCAAATTCAACTGATTGCAATATATTTTCCATGTACTGAATAATAAAAAAAAAACCTGTTTTCCAGTTAAGAACAGGAAGAAGAATTCCTCTGGAAACCTTTATTGCTCTTTCTAACTTACACTAGAAATGATCAGCATATTTATCTGCTTTATATATTTAGAAGTTTTATTACTTTGCTTCAAAATTCCTAGTATGCTAGTGATGACTTCAAAGAATCCAATGACTTAACACACTCAAGCAATTACATTCATGTGGTCAGAGAACTCCTCCTTGTTGACTTCTCTTTGTCACCCAGCACAAAGTAGGCCAAACTCCTGCGCAATGTTCACTCCACGGAACTGAAGGATTGCACATCTTGAGAAGAGATGTATTGACGTTATTTGTCATTAACACACACATATGAACCTAAGAGAAGGCTCTCAGAAGACCTTATTGTGGTCCTTCCGTACATAAAGGGGGCTTCGAAGAAAGACAGAGACTTTTTACTACAGCCATAGTGACAGGACAAGGGGCAATGATTTTAAACTGAAAGAGGGTAAGTTTGGGCTGGACACAAGAAAGAAATTTTTTACAATGAGGGTGGTGAGGCACTGGAACACGTTGCCCAGAGAAGCTGTGGATGCCCCATCATTAGATGCGTTCAAGGTCAGGTGGGATGCAGCTTTGAGCAACGCGATCTACCAAAAGATGTCCCTGCTCCTTGCAGGGGTGTTGGAACTAGATGGTCTTTAAAGGTCCCTTCCAACCCAAACCACTCTATGGTTCCATGACTCTGTGATATTTAATCATATTTGTGCTATAGCCAAATAGTTTGTATTCCACATCAGAAATACAAAACATAAGGTTACTCTTAGACACTCAATCTCTTTTCCACTTTGTCCTATTCTCTTTAGAAAAGACATCTTCATGCTTGTGCTTTAGATCCCTTCCATTTCTCCTTGAAAGTATTCAGTGGATGGGGAGAGAACTCAAAGCTTTTCATAATATCCTCTGCATTAATTTTTGTAGCAATTACTCACCAACATTTCTAAAAGCTCTGTAATAAATGTCTTACACAAATGTATACACTCTGATGAAGACTACAGGAAGACTCAGATAACTTAATTTCTCATTTTGTGTCACCTTTGTATATCTTCCCACCACAAAAATGGTTCCCCGCCAAAGGTATAAAGTGTTTTGCAAAACATCATTTAACTTTGGTAGAGTCACATAAAAGGAAATTAAAACTGAGAAAAAAAAAGGATACCGTGTCTTACAGCACTTTCTTTTTTTAAGGATTGTTGCATATCACTTACAAAGTTCGGGGCAGCATGCTAAAACTTCCACCTTCCTGTAGTACCATGACAATTGGTTTAATCTAACAGAGGCTAACAGAAAGTTGTAACCCTTTTGGATAAGCATACATTTTATTGCTTCTTTTGGAGTGAAAAGCCTTTGAATCCATGGAATGTGCGTTAGAAAACAAGAACTCCTTGGGGAAAACATGCAAAGAAAAAACCTCAAGTACAGAGTACTTATTTCTTAAGGACATAAATTTTAAGTCTTCAAAAATTGTCATATGGAAAGTTGGACTCTCAAATAGTTGAGAAGCAATGACAATGGATTTATGGTAGCCACTTCCTCTGAAAAGGTGTACTCAAGGTCAAATTTCATTATATATTGATTTTATAGTTTCTTCAAACAGTGATTTAGTAGATTAATTGTTTGGACTATCTCTGGAACCTAAGGTTTAAATCAATATTCATGAAATGAGGTTAGAGATATTGGCTTCATCATAAGTAAATAATGTTGCTGCTCTAAGCAATTTGACATAATTAGTGATTTTTGCTTAAAAGTAGCCTGTAAAATAAACAGGATCAGATTCTACAAAATTATCCTTTTACCCCTAGGGATGTTTGGTTTACATGGCTGAAAGCTAATTTTACAAGAAGTATTTTAGAAAAAAACATTTAAGCTGCTGACAGCTCATAAAAGTACTGTAACACATTCATTATGGCTAAAATGCATGTAAAAGATATAAAATACAAATTATCATGGAAGTATTTCAACCAAACTTTTGCTAGTGTTCCGATAAACTAACACTATCTAATGACAGATTTCAAATTCCCAATTGCCATATTTTTATTCTCACCTTCTCATAAATCTATCAATAGAGGAAACTTAGGAGTATTTATAGTTCTCACAGCCAGAAAAGTATTTTAAAAAATAAACTTTCAAATTTTAAGAACATTACACTGAGTGTGGACTTTTTAAAAAATCTGGCATTAGGGATTATTTTTATACTCAGATGTATTACTTCTCATAAATGGTGGTGTCTTGTATTTTTTGGCAATACACAGAAGTTCTGAAGTCTTCAGTAGCGCTGAATACCTTCTGGTATAGTTACCAATTGTTTATTTAAAGGTTTTATCTGTAGTTACTTGTTTCTAGTAATTCTATCAACTACTAATTCAAATATCAGATCTGCTAGGATGTTTACTGTCTAGTGATGCAAAAATTTTTAATAGTATTCTGAAATCAGAAAGAAAAATCTATACTAAACCTTGCTACCACTTCTTGCTTTCATGAAAGTGTTGTTCTAGAAGTGCAGTTAACACTTACTTTTAAGAACCACATTTACAATTATTTAAGGGTTTTTAAATATTGACTGAACAGATCACTCACAATGATACCATCAACAACCTGAAAAATCTCAAGAAATATCCACACCAGATACTTTTAGATTGCATCAGATTTTTACATTCAAAATATAAAATTCAACTACTCAGTAAAGCATCTTGGTATTTCAGTGTTGTCACTGAACACCATTACAGAGACACCGCAGTCTGTATTGCCTACAATTAAACTCTGGCTAAGCATGAGTTTCTCTGACAATGCTTTGAACAAAGTGTTAGGTCAGAACTAACCCAAAGACTCATTTTATCCTGAGTGCTAATATTTTCTGCATTTTCTTCTAGACACAGAAAATTGTCTTTACAATGATCTCCCCTTCTGTCTGCAAAACAGGAATGCTTGATGCAAATGACTTGCCGGGCCAATAAAGACTTCAGCTGACCAATACAAAGTTGAATTAAGTAGAATGTATTTCACCCCTTCCCTGACACCATAGTAACACTATCTGACTAGATACAGCACAATTATTCTTTGCCTAAATACGTACAAGATTTTCAGCAGGGTCAATCGCTACCTGGCTACCCCTCTTCACTGAGCAGGTTCTGCAAAATGCAGCAATTCCCCAGATCATCTCTCACACTGGTAAATGCTACACAGGGTAATAACTGATCATGTCTCTGTTTCTCATTGCAGCACCCAGTGCCTTTTGAAACTTCTTGATAGGGTTTTTACATAGCCTAAATGAAGGAGGTTTTACATATAGGGACAATACTTAGAAAAGAATCTGTTTAGCTATACAAAGCAATACTCTTAAAAAAAAAACAAACCGAGCAGTGTAACAGTTATGCCCATCCCCTCCATCCTCTCTCCCCAGTTACTACCTTATACACATCAAAAGCTTACCTTTACCTTCAAAGTGCAACAAAACCATTCCTGTAACCCTAATGTGCCTGGCTAATCACTGCCCATTCTGTACTTGCAGGTCAGCTCCCCCCTCCCATCAACAGACTACCTTTTTCCAGTGACTACTCGTTTTCTCCTCTCAGGCAAGGCTGTAGCTTTTATACCACCCTTTTGCGGGTATTTATTAACTGTATTCCTTCATTTCTGGATGCCTTCCTCAAGTCTCTGAAGAACAGTACACCTCACTGCTCCACGCTCACTGATGCTGCTGGTGTTAACCAGAGTGCTGTCCTGAGGGTATAATTTTTAATATAATTTTAACATAAGCCAACTGTGGACCAAAAACTACCTCAACACAACCAAGAAATCCCTTTTGGTGGATTATGACAAACACGTGTTGCTTCCACGTGCAGTTGCACAACTTCTGGTTAGAGAAAGAAGGGAACAACCTAGCTGCCAAGAATGTCTCTATTTGAATGAAACAGCTTGCATCAAAAATATAATAGTACAAAGCCCTCCTCTAGGCACCTCTGAATCCTGTCCTATTCTGCATTATTCTTCACTAGTTGGCCTTAGCTAGCTCTAAGGCCACTGCTAGGTACGGGCCATGCACACTGAGAGACATACGCACTGATCTCTGGAGGCTGTACACCTTTCCAGGGCAATTTAACAGCTGAGGCTCCTTGCTCCCCCATCATCTCACCCAAGAGCAAGCTAATACTGACTCCTCTGTACTCCAGCTACGATGCAAAGTAACTCAATTAGTTGTTCTTTGTGGGAGAAGCTGGAGAACAGAAAGCTGCTCCTGGCCTCTACAGGACAAGGCTGCTGCAAACTGGCCCTTCCAAGGCCAATGCTGAATCAGTTGGCATCTAGGTAATGTAATGAATTATACAAATATGGAATAACAAAGAGCAAACAACATACCGTGACTGAAAAAATAGGTCATCTCATTCAGAAGTTATTGCTTCAGACAAATATTATATTAAGTTCCCCTCACCCAATTCTTTATCCTTTATTTACATGAGCCAGGAAGAGCTTCCTCTTGCACACAAGTAAGGGAAAGCAAGAGGATGAGACTGTAGGAACACAAGAAAATTCCTGTTCTCATTCTCAGATTCAGGATCAATCAAATTAGCCACTCCAAGAATGAGCTCTGTTAATTTCTAGCACAGGAGTGTGCCCAGTGTTGGGTAAATCTTTAGCAATCTTCAGCTGGTGGAGCTGGTGGAGTTCAACCAGTATAAAACCACTTGTTTTTCATATAATACCTCTTAGCCAAAACTTGGCAGATTTTTAGAGGCATGGCAAAATGTACAGTCTGGACAAAGACACTCCACAAAAAATCTCAAGTTACTGTTCTAACACATGTCACTGCTTTGAAAAAAAAAAACCATTAGCACTAAGCTATCAATCACTATAACTTAAACTGAACATTCGTATTAAAAGAAATGGCTATCACTTGAACAACAGATTACTTCCTGACTTTGTTCTCAGAAACAAATACATGGCTTTATTTTCCCTCTTCCATTTCCAAACTACTCAAGACAGAAACTTTGCAAGGAAAATTTCATCCCAAAGGTCACCCACTTGGTAAAGTTACCGTGAAGTTACGGCAAAGTTGTGAACAAGTGACAGTGGCAAAATACAAAATAGTTTCAACAATAAAGTTATACACACCCTTCAGACCACACCTTTCAGGAAATCAAAATCATATTGACATATTTTCTTCCCATTTACTCATTCCTTCCCAAGGTGTTAAAAAATGTAGACAGTTGTCCTACACCATCCAGATTTACATATACACTTGATTTTATACATTGTGAACATGCCTAGTGAAATTAATATTTTCAGATTTTTCAGAAACATGTACAGAACTTTGCAGGACTACAGATACTCACTGTCACTGATTTTTCTGTGGTGGTAAGTATAATCTTTTTTAACAAATATATCTTTCTTATTATGACTATAAGTGTGTTTCCTGAGTCACTCACTCCCTTCCTTTTTTTAGTATTGCCATCTGTTTTAGTACATCTCTTACCACCTTCCTCAACAAACCAAATTCTGTTTCCACAGGCTACAGCTATACTAATAAACAGAGACTGAGAGTGTTTTAAATCAGAAATCTTGTCATCTGTGGTGTTAAACTGTTAGAACTGTCCCTGGCATGGTTTTGGCCATGCCAAACAGCTCTTTCACATAAACAATTCCTGAGAATGGCTGAGGAGTTATAAACACGGAATAGAGACTATTCCCAATTCACAGTGTGGATGCATCCACCCTGTCTTGCAGAACATGAAGGTTTAATTACATGGACATACGCCATTTCATGCCAGAGAACTGTCCTGGACATGTTTATTTTGCCAGTACAGGCATTGCCACAGTGTATGGAAGAATTTAACTTGACATTAATTTTTCCTGGAAGTATATTCAGTTTCACTGTCAAGTATGAGCTAATGTCAACAAGAAACACATAAACATGCTGCAATTTTGATACAATTATTTTTCTATTTACTTAAATAACTCAATCTCTGTCTCTCACTTCAGTTTAAAAAACTGTAGTTTCTCACTCTGTAGATTGACTAGTTCCCACTAGTAAAGGCCTTTGTACACATTGAATGACCAGAAAATACAGAAATTTCATTTCTAGCCAAATTTGAATGAAAACATGTAATAATCAACTTTCCATTGAAATCTCTACACAATCTTCCAGCATGACTGCTTCTATACTGCAAAAAGAACTGTATTAGTAAAAAGTAAACACTAACCTTCTCAATATTTATCTGGTGTTTTCTTAATCTCTCCAAATCTGTTGGAATTGCCACTTTAACGAATTTCTGAATGGCAGGTTCAATTCGACGGAGCTTAACTTTTTCATCTTCTTCAGACATCCTAAAAGCAGCTTTCAAGTCAATACTTGGTCAGTATACCTTCACCAAGGTAGAAACCCCTAAAACCCAAAGAATAACAGGCTTATAAAAATGCAATGATTTAGAATAACTTTTTAAAAGAAAGCAAAGTAAGATATATCAGTCTTCCCAATAATCACATCTATGTCAAACCACATTTGACAGTATTAACTACTTAAAATCTGGATACTGCATTTGCATTTAAATGTATGATTTCGATTTATTTGCAGGCTTTGGGGATCACTTTTCATAGATTAAACTCACAACTAACAAAAAAAGAAAAAAGATAAATAATTAAGGCAGATGCAAGCATGCTTTGCAGCATATTGATAAATGGAAGCCTTTGAAAAAACCTTCCAATTAGATGCTTTGCTTGATCAGAGTTCAAGTTTTGCCAATTTACATTCTGAATCATCTCAAACATTGTAAAATGTCCTGAAAAGCCATCAAAATAAAACTAATTTTGGAAGTCCGGTTCCTAGAAAGAGTAAGAGCTCCTGAATGCTTCCAATTCATTTGTCCTCTACTGAAAATGACTAAGGCATCACCTAACAAGGGGTTTAAACAGGTTGCTGAAATACTTGCAGGATCAGTAGGTACATAAGCAGCCTGAATTCTGCTCCCTGCATATGCATAAATCTTTTAGAGAAGTGAAACTTCAAAGTTATGTAAGATATGTGGAACTACATATAATAGCCTTTATCTACAAAGCATATGAGTAATGTAAAAGAATTCCATCATGCTGAATGCACACAAGGCAAAAGAAAAAATATTATGAGATAATTTTGTAGTTTTAATACTGCAGAAAGGTTATTTAAATGAGATTTTATTTCTGTATACTCCTTTTTTAAAAACAAAACCAAGAAGCTGAGGTTGACCTGCAGACATGTATGAAGTGTCAGTAAAAAGCCACATGCTGACTTGGTTATACGAAAGTACCTGTACTGCACGAGCAACTGCACCAGGCGGCTTTCCCTGATTTTCCTCTTCCAGTAACCAAAATAATTTCAAGTAATTAAACTAGATTAATCCTCCTGGTACAGATAAGGCACAGCAAAATGTAATAGGTTAAAAAATTTTGTATTTTTCACATAGCTAAACATACTATTAACAGTGAATTAAGACATTATTTTTCTCATATCTAACTATGGTGTGGAAGTGTGGTGGGAGAGTGTTGAGGTTCTTCCAAGACCTACGATTCCTGCAGGCAAGAACTGGGAGGCAGACACCAGTTGATGGCACTGGGTCATCAACAGAACCGCTCAAAGTTCAGTCACAGCCCTCACTTGCAGGCTGCAGGGATGATACGTACAAATCTCCCTCACCTTCAAAAGAGCCAAGTGGTAAGCATGTTCCATCAGGCCAGCGAGAAAGCCAAAAGCGTTTCTGGCGACGGGAAGCAGGGTTTCTAGAGGAAAAAAGTCCCAGATTACTCACCTTTTGCAACACAGATGTTATGTTTTTCTGAAGAACAGAATGCTAACAGAAGACTCTCTTCCTTTATCTGTCCTACCCAACAAAGAAACTGAAAACTGTGGAAAACTGAGTATTTACTGAGAGTAGACCAAATCCCCTTCTAACCCAAGGCATTTAATATTAATAATTCTTTGACCAAATTAAAAAAAAAAAAACAAAAAACAACCATACAGTGGGGTGGTCCTGCATTTTTCAGGATGTAAAAGAATCGTTTTGTGTTGATTTACTCTTTCCATCATTCTAAAAATATTAGCTTAAATGCAAGATGATAAAAAAATACATTGGTTCTTCTATTATACCTTGCTCACTACAGTCCCTAACACTTTTGAAGGAGCCACTTGTATGTCACAGTCAAACTCCATTTTAAGCCTAGAGTGGATTTTTTTTTTTTTGCAATGAGCAAAAGATAAAAAGCATCATACTCCAAACTGCAGTACTCTTCAAAACACATATTTACTTTCCTGACAGCTTATACACTAATCCACAAGTTTATGAGCTAGAATTAATTAAAAATTGGTTCCTTAAAGATATTTAGTAGCCATGTCATGCTTTCCTTTAATACTGAATTATCTTGAAGAAGCAATGACACAAATTCTTCAAACTTATTGCACAATGGAAACTCATGGAAACCCACAGCCTGTTCTGTCTTAGAATAAATATAGCAGAGATTAGGTTAAACCCATCATAATTTTATCCTTAACCTTTAATGACATCTAGAGATTGGTAAGAGTCAAAACTGACAGTTTAGATGACTTATAAGCAACACCACTGTGAAAGCACGGTTAATGTAACCAATGGCCACTTGTCTTGAGTAGGTGATCTGAATAAGCAACAGTTTTAAATTGAAAGATTTGGCTGCACGCAGGGCTCTGGATAGTCATTTTCTTCTCCTTAGAAATTCCCAAAAATTGTTTTCACAACAAAGTCTACGAGTCTCTTTAAGGCACTGCTGCCTAAATTTTACTGTACAGTAAGTGTGAGAAACTAAGAAAGCAACATAAAAACTTCTTACATTCTCATCAGGTCGCCACTTAATGTTCTCTTGAACAGTATAGTCGCTTTTGTAACAAAATGCTAAGCCATAAATTACCAATAAGAAAATATGCAAGGTCTTACCTTTTTTTAAGTTCATACAATACGGTAAAGAAAATGAATATTACAAGTTTTTGTGATGACAGTATGTTCATTTCAGACACGATCTCAAGGAAACCTAAATTTTCCTGCATACTTTATTTGGTTTGTGTTTTCCTAAGCATAACTTTAACAATTAATTTAGAAAGCTATAACGCCTGTTTTTTGAGTAATCACAGAATAACAGGACAGTTTAGGTTGGGAAGGATTTTCATACGCCATCCAGTGCAAGCAGAATTAGATGTGGTTGCACAGGCCCTTGTGAAGTCACGTTCTAACACCTCCATGGATGGACGCTCCACACACTCACTAGACCCCTCCTTCAATGTTTGACTATTCTGCAGGTTAAAAACAAACAAACAAAACAAGACCAAAACCAAGCAGACCTTCCTTGCAGTTAAACCAGCTTGTGTCCACTGCTTCTCATCTCATTGTCATGCTCCAAGAGGAGCCTGGCTCTACATCTTCCCACCCACAGCAGTAAGATCTCCCCTTCTTTCACCTTTTCTTAAGGCTGAAAAAATCCATCTCTCTGTTGCTCCTTGAATATCATGTGCTCCAGCCCCCTAACCACCTTGCTACTCTCACAGGTGGCAATTAGAGGAGAAGAGTCACTCCCTCTTCCTCTGTCCCTCAGCCACATTTACTAATACGGCTCACAACCTGGTTGTCCTTCGCTGCAACAGCACACTTGGACTTGTATTCAGTGCGTGGTCCACCACAACACATAGGTCTGCAAGGCTGGTCTCCATCAAGTCTTCCCACAGCCTGTACTAGTCATCAGGCTATTCCACCCCAGACGCAGGGCTTTCTTGTTGCCTTTGCTGGAATTTATGAGGTTCCAGTCAGCCCATTTCTCCAGCCCATCAAGATCCCTCTGAGTAGCAGCCCTGTCCAGCCTATCAACCACTCTCCCCAGGCAAGTAAAAAAACACTGCTCTCAACTTCAGCTTTTTAAGGAGACAATTTTGCCTCTGTCTTTGGATCTGAATTGTGAGTAGCATGTTCGCAACTTGCTCTGAGCCCTCTCTCAGAGAGTGCCACTCAGACACCACGCAGTTTTGTGACAGATCGTGTCCCTTTCTGACAGTTTCTGTACGGGACTGTCACTTGAACGGGGGCTTGGGCATCCACCAAGTTCCAGGTGGATTTACAGGCATTTACCAAGTTCCAAGCACAACAAAACCTTCCGTTCTCTGAGACTGGAATACAGGGCTCTGATTCTTTAAAATAAATTCAAGTTTGAGCAAAAAAGCACAAGGGTATATCATATCATTAAATCAGTAATTTTAAAAGTTAGATAAAGCCATTTGTAATTAACTGTCCCTTATTATATTCACTGTGCAAGATATTTTGATAAACAAAGAAATTACAGAATCTTGTCTTTTCATATGCTGATGTTACAAGCCTGTTATGGGTTATCTCCTAAGTAAAATACTTTCAATTTAACATTCAAAATTCATGACCAAAATTCAATTATATTTCAGTGACAGAAGTAACACTTATCCAGAAGTGATGAAGACCCAGATACAGAATAATTTTTAGTCAGCTGTGTTAATAAAAAAGAAGACATATCCAAAGCATATCGTAGCAGCATTATCAAAGTATTAGACAGTGCCAAAAGTTATATGTATCTCCCTTCTTAATACTTATCTTTTCTGGAGACTGGCCCCAAACTGAAACTGTAATTGTGAAGTAAAATTAGAATAAAAGAATTAACTCAATCTCTGCACTTAATATGAAAACCATCTATGATTCTTACTATGTAAGACAGGGAAAAATTTCTTATCCCATTTGTTCACCCCATGTCCTTTAAATTCTTTAAGTGTATCTTCCAAAAAGGACCAGCCCACATGCTCTTGTTTGTAAGCAACAGAGCAAAAGAACTTGCGGAGTTCCATTGGTTTGAAACAAAATTTTTCAAAACCAGATCACTTCTTCTTTCAGTTTTTGAAGGTCCAACCAGCATAAGCTATCTAATTTCACTGTTTACATCAAATAATTGAAGGGGTAAAAGACTCTTAAGGCATACAATTCCAAACAGGGACAGCATGAATTTAATTCTGACACTAACACAACATCTCCACTTACTTCTTGGCAGTGCATAGAACACACAGTCACATAGTTGCACTCAATCAGAAGTAAAATTTTTCCTATGTATGGTAATGTGCTCGTAACTTATATTATAAATTTCAGTAAATGCTTTTAATACACATAAAATGTGATGCTCATGAGCTTCTGTTAAATTGCCTAGTGTTCTCCATTCACATATGTTAGGAAAAATGCAGAATAAACCTGAAGTTCTGCTTGCCCAGGGAAACACAATGTGACACTCCTACTTGATTTTAATTCAGTTATGACACTTTAGACAACCACTGCTACTAGAAAAAGTACTTCCAGCATAGATGCCTTGCTTGTAAGGGTTGTAAGGCAACAAAACTCTTTCCTTTTTCAATGTAAATAAAACAAATTAGGATACAGATGCTAAAATACAAAAACTTACAACAGCCTCCTCATTAAGATGACCTGAAACACTTTTTAGAGCAGTAATAGCCCCAAAATTGCAGTGACAGAGACTATTCACTATTGCTCACTTGGCTGAGGTCTGTAGTTAGTCAGGAACATGCTCCCATGAAGGTCTACAGCCAAATTGCACGTTGGGTCTGAATTACATCTTTCTCCTTTGGCTGCAAAAGGAACCAAAGGAAAATAGCTTTGTAATGATTAATTAAAGCATTGTCACCAGCCCCAGCATGTTCTCAAAATTACATGAAAACTACTTAGCCGGATAAAGAGCTGCGCATGCGGGATTTCCCACAGAACAACCAGAATTAGCAACTTTACGTAACAGGTTGTGGTTCCTAGCAGATCTGTGTGCTTGTGGGTCACCCAGCAAGATAAACTTGATCCAGACAAGAGAAGGGTGCATGACTGCACTTTGAGAAATTAGAGCAGATGGCAGGCATTTTGTATTAGTTTTACACGTTTAAGCCAGTGGAAGAAGGGCAGAAAACACCTAATGACTAACACATCAACATTTTTTGAACAAAGCTGAACTGGTAGAGTGAGCCTGTAGTGGACCAACACCTGCAATATACAGCTGCAACACAGTTCAACCTGAGATCAGCGCCCAAATACTGATTTTTCTGTATTACTGAATTATGTCTCTTGTCTCACCCCAGCAACCAAGAGGTTGTGGAGGCCTACCCGTCCTGTATCTCTCCCCTAAAAAGCAAGGTGTGCGTGCAGAGAGCAGAAACATAAGGAAAGAATAAAGAAAGGTTTTATGTACTGTATGAAGTGGACTACACTAGTTTGTTTGCTTTTGTTTGTTTTTTTTTCTCCTGAATTATGCTTGTAACAGCCTGGGGAATGCAGGACTACACGATTTGTCGCACCCTGCTTTTACTCTTCCACCCCT